>JAOPUL010002961.1:33334123-33356374 GCA_027564515.1 Octopus rubescens
GTTTCCAGTCAAAACCGTCTAACCCATGCCTGCATGGAAAAACAGACGTTAAAGGATGATGATGATGATGATGATGTATATATCTATGTGTGTGTCCTGGTGTTTGTCCCCCATTACCACTTGACAACCGGTGTTGGTTAGTTTACGTACACGGGACTTAGTGGTTCGGCAAAAGAGATTGATAGAATAAGTACCAGACTTGAAAAAATAAGTACTGGGGTCGATTCATTCGACTAAGAATTGAAGGCAGTGCCCCAGCATAGTCGCAGTCTGATGACTGAAACAAGTAAAAGGTAAAAGATATACATATATATATATCTACAGGCATGGCTGTGTGGTAAGAAGATGTTTCCCAACCACATAAGTCTGGGTTCAGTCCACTGCATGGCACCTTTGGCAAGTGTCTTCTATTATAGGCCCAGGCCAATGGAAAGCCTTTTGAGTGAGTCTGGTAGACAGAAACTGAAAGAAACCCGGCATGTGTGTGTACGCGCGCGCGCTTCCTTGTCTTGGCACCGTATAATAGTTGTAAATGAGTGTTAGAAGCAGTGTCATTCCTTTCCAATATTCTGTGAGAACATATCTGGCCATGGGAAATATTATCTGGCTCGGAAACATGTAAGGGTGGGCGACAGGAAGGGCATCTGGCTGTAGAAAGTCTGCCTCAAATAAACTCCATCCAATCTACACAAGCATGGAAAATGGACATTATATATATATATATATATACATACATACACACATATCCTCCTTATTAACTAAAGAAAAACAAACCTGCTCAATAGTTAGCGCTTCAATATGTTTCTCATATTCAGATAGATCTTCGTCTGAAGGCACAGAGCTGTGTGATATATGGAAAGGAACCATTTTTGTGCGATCACACAAGATCTTCTCTTGATCCACTAAGTTCTTTAGTGCCACCATACGCGTGTGTTTTTGCTTTGTCAATGTCTCAAGGTGATGGAGCAGATCTTTGCGACATTGCAACATTGTCCGGCTGCTATCAGACTGGAAAATAAAAATTAAATCATATAAAAATACGCCATATATATAAATAAAAAAACAACGTATGGTTAACTATGAATACTTGCAAACCATTTCTCCTTGCAGAAAAAAAAAAAAAAAAAAGGGTGTATGTATGCATTGACCAAAAGTGCAACAATGATGATAATTATATTCAGGACTACTGACTAGTCAGTGCTCCAGCAAATTAATACCACAGCCAGAGTGTGTGCAGTGTATACATGTACACCTATGCAAAATATATAATATTTATATATATACACACACACATGAATATTTTGGGGAAAAAAAAATAGAATTTCTAAAATAGAGAAATTTTAATATAAAATGAAATGATTCTGCATAGTAACTAAAATGGTTTGCA
Organism: Octopus rubescens; assembly: GCA_027564515.1. NCBI lineage: Eukaryota > Metazoa > Mollusca > Cephalopoda > Octopoda > Octopodidae > Octopus > Octopus rubescens. The sequence continues at coordinate 33,335,511 of JAOPUL010002961.1, forward strand.
GGAAAACATTGCTGCTGTACTATTTCGCTTAAATAATGAAAGTAACAGCTTCTAGATCTTGTTACAGAAGAAGAAAAAAATGAACAAAAAATCCACTTTACTTCATATACAGGAACAGATAATTCTTTACTGAGAATCTGCAACTTTTCTTTAATATCTGTTATTTTCCCAACCAGACTATCTTTCACGTCAGTTTCCTGTTGTACCATATCTTCAAAGAGGCTTTCCACATGCTGCAACACACTGTTACATCGCTCACTTCGTTGATCAGCTGCAAAACCAATCTCGCTCCATATACTTTCCAAACGTTGCAAGGAAGTCTCTACTACTTCATTCAGAATCTGATATAAGTTATCACTGAAAAAAGAAAAAAAATGGTTTGTTTACGAATTTTGTCTATTCCTATAAACAATGACAAAGGATGGTGCACTTTATGCCACACGTCAGCAAATAACTTTTACTTATAAATCTAGTCAAAAATACACATGTTTATGCATTAAGTAAATTCATAGTATAGTGATATCACTTATGACCACTGAAAATATTAATCATCTTAATAGTTGCAAAATTTAAAAGGGAAGAAACAGTTATCCAAAAAAACTCAATAGATACATCATTAACATAATTTCTAATTTCAACAAGTTTTTTTTAATAAAAATCAGTCACTTGAATAAAATTTATAGATAAAAAAAAATTATGAATTGTCCATAAAAACGGGGTCTAGGAATTGTAGAAGATTAAAGCAATTTGGATGTCTAGACTTTTCCATAGAACCAAATTATACGAGATCCTTTGCACCATCAGTTGCAATCATAGTAAAAGAGGTACACATTTATTATTCCTATATTTAGCCAGTGTTTTTCTTCAAATTAAGGGAATATATACAGTATGTCTTAGGAATTCTACATCTTTAGAAATGCTATGACCAAAATATCCTTTTCACTGAAAATCTAATATTGATATTTTTACATTAGTATAAAGTCATTATAAAAGAAAATAGGGAGCTGTTGGCATGTATGTTGAGCTCCAACTATGATCAAGATTATGTTGTGAAATCTGCCAAGAAATTAACACTGCTCCATAAAGTTTATTGCACAAGAATAATAAAATGTAAAACTGTTTTTGTATCTTGTTTCCACACTTATTTTTATGAAGGTATAAGTTGACATTGTTTTAAACCAAAATAAAACTATTTTTGATTTATTACATACACACTGAACCATGTACATAGGTGTTATGATGGCTGCAAGACTAACTTAGTTCAAAATACTGTTATACACCCAATCCATCAATTCACAACTGTGCAGATCAGAAAGCAACCTAAAGCCCCAAACCTTGTACCGTCCAATCATCAAAACTACATTATCAAATAGATGGGGAGAGAGGGGGGGGGACAACATCTAGGCATAAAATTTCTTTTACTTCAAATTTTAAATTGATGCTCTGAACATTAAATTCTACATCCTTAGAAATGCTACATACACTATTACTATTCTTAAGAAATGTCACAAAAGCAAGAGAAACAAAAATTAGGCCAGATAAAATGCTATTTTGAAACATCTGGTGAGCCAAGCAGGATAACAGTTGTCAAGAATAATTGTTTTATCTGTAATTGTCAGTGTGCCACACCCAACAGAGGTTACGAATGGAGGGAAAAAACAAAATTGTATTATACTAGCTGATGTATCCAGCTTACCTAAGTGCCAAATATATAAAGTCTTTTTTTTGTTGTTGTTAAACTAAATGACTAATAGCAAGTTTAATCATGTAATTACATTAGCATATATTTTTAATTGTAATGCAGATATATGTTTGAAGCTGAATATTTTTTTCAACTTCATATAAGTAAAAGAGAACAAGCCAAATGGTAAAGCTGCTCCTGAATGATGAAAGTTGGCATCTATCCTTCTTGCATAAGGTCTGTTGTACTAAATGATGTCATTTGAAAGCAATTGTACTTATCTATATTATTTCAAATATAAAAATATTAAATCTGAATATTTCATGAACAAATTTGTGTGTGGAACAATTATTTTCTACCTTCCATATTTGAAAGCACTAACTTTTTAAAATATGATTTTTAAATCAAGAACTACAGTATTTCAATACATACTATCTATCTTTACATTGTCTCAGGAATGTGTGAAAGTGCTTGTGAGGGACAGAGAAAATTAGAGCAAGACAACGAAAAAGGAGAGGTGAAGAGAGGGAGAAAGAAATTAAAGAGAAACTGAAGGAGAAAAAACATTTTTGTTGCTTACACTAGCAACCCATGTCTACAACCACTTCATTACAACTATTAGCCTATCAATATCTCTTTTCTTGGATCTTCATGGGGTAAAGTAGGGCACCAGATTTTCTTCATGCATTATTCTGCAATGATTTTGGCTTTCTCAGCAAATTTTGGGAAAGACTGTTGAGAAAAGTGATGCTGTTTCAAGACACTGAGACAAACAATACTTATAAATATAATTTGCAACTGTTCTAGAGTTTACTATTATTCTTCAACTGAACATTTTTAGGTCTACAAAAGCAAAGAGATATTTTTTAAAACTCAAATTCAGTGGATAATATAAATAGTACAAATAGAAAAGAAATATACCCTAAATTTGTGAAAATGAATTAATGACATCTGTATGAGTAGAAACAACTAGAAAGCATGGTACCTCACAAAAAAAAAATCCAAAACAACAATGTAACATTATTGCAAACTAAATTGCCCATCAACTCAAACAGTAAAGGCCCAAGCTTTTTGAGCAATTGATTCTAAACAGAATCTCACACATTAAAGAGCAACACCATATCAAAGAACATGCTGAATACATCCTGGAAAGTCAGCTACTTATATAGAAGGATTTGAACAACAAATTACAGGAATAGTTTTTGCTGAATGCACTAATGCTTACTATACAATTACCAACTCTTATTAAAAAATACAACTGAACAACTGACATTTACACACATGGCTCATCAAGTGTTATGATAGGAAACAGATGTTGAACAGCAAAAAGAGCACAGTTGAAAATTACAAAATAGTCCATTCTACTTCAGGGTAGCATGGTGACTCCATTTACACAAATGACTAACAGAAAGATAACAATACTAAACATCTTATTTATACCAATTATTTATGCAGAACATGTCAAGGCTCTTGCTATAAAGATAGTCCTTTAATTGCTAATTCTATGAAAATTTCTACATTCCATTTAAGAAACAAAGAAGCAACTAGTTGCCTCAGGTCCAATACCCACAGTAATACGTTAAGGGTCCATGAAAATATTTTTGCTTTAGATGTATTTATTGCAAGAAACAGCTAGTTTTATTTACAGGGATTAACACGTTTCCAGACACTGAAACATGTTCTCTCAGCGAGTGTTTATTGCAAACCTACGCAACTGAACGTGTGAAAAACAAAATAAGAATTTTGAAACAAGTATCTATGAAACTAGTTTTTAAACAATGAGTGGTTATTGTGGTCCACTAGAATAAAATAGGAATCAAAGGGGTTCATAGGCAAAATATGATTGAGAACTGATCTAATATCAGGAGACATGTTGCCAGCAAATCTGGTAAATTAAAGCGGATGTTTGATAAAAATGAGTCATATTATACAATGTTCTTGTAAATATTTTTAAAGAGTTATCATCGTCTAGTGTCCGTTTTCCATGCTGGCAAGGGTTAGACGATTTGATTGGAAACTGGCAAGCCGGGGAGCTGAACCAGATTCCAGTCCGTTTTTGGCATGGTTTCTACGGCTGGATGCCCTTCATAACACCAACCACCCCAGAGTGTACCGGATGCCTTTAACGTGTCACCGGCACGGGTGTTTTTAACGTGTCACCTGTATATAATTGTGTAGGTAAAAATCAGATACCGAAGATGGCTTCAGCAGAAAATTAATCTACATGGAATGAGTGATAAGGTTTTAACTGCACTGGATTTGGCCTAACCTAACCGAAATGAAATAGGGGCAGTCCAAATTATGCTGGTTTGCCATTTATTGAATTCCTCTTATTTAAATGAACAAGATAGTGTTTAAAAAAAGTGGAACGATTTGATATAGACATGAAATAAAATTAAACTGAAAATCGACCTATCTTGGGTTTGAAGGATTGCAAAGGGCAGTGGGAAAATTGTTTTCAAGTTGAAAATTTGCACTGTTTTTGATGGATTCATTTTTATAAAGGTGATTTTTAAGGATGCTAAATTATTACAAGGTTGTTAACGTTATGCATTGGCTCTTTGGAGAGTATGATCACAAACAAAAAAAGACATTTTCTTATTCTCGTTGAAAATGCTGAGAATCATCCAGATAATTTACTAAAAGATTGCTCCAGGTTCACACATTTTGCTCGAACATGTAGGCTGCTTATTGGAGCTTCAATGATTTTAAGCTACAATCCATGTTGTTTAACAAAACGTTGATCAGAGTGTAGTAAAAATGAAATACATTTGATCGCATGCCAAAAATATGTGAATGGAAGCAGCTGTTATTTCCTTGAGCCCTATACTGCTAATGTATGTGAATTGAGAGGTCTGCTTAAGAATAAGTTTTTTTTTGTTATTTTTATTGTAAATAAATTTCATGCAAATCATCTGCTTGGCTTTTTAAAATATCAAACAAGAAATGTTTTTGTTAAAGTTATTTTAGTATTTTACCTGTGGGGGGAATGAGAAAGAGAAGCAAGTAATTTGACCGTTACTATTGAGGTGGGCGTAAAACGAAAGTGTAAAAAGCGAAAGAAAAGAATACCGCATGTGTGAAAAGCCAAATTGTTAGGTGTTAATATGAAAAGTGAATCAGTTGGGTGAGATGCAGTATCAGATTAAAGATTATGCATTGAAACAAATTGTCATTTGAAACTAGTTCAAAACTACCCCCCCCACACACACATAAAAACAACCGGAAATTAAAACATTTAGCAAGTGTGAAAGCTTTTAATATTAAACTAATTTTTAAAAAATATCAAACCTAATTAAATACATTTCTGAATAAGTAAACGTTTCCATAACCGCCATGAATGAAACAAATATACAACTTGTTCTATTTCTTTTAGATACTTTTCTTAATCATTCGTAAGTGTACTTAAAGTATTCGGGCTTTGAATTTTGTTAAAAAGTTTAATGTCTATCAATTAAATAAACCAAGAGAATATAGTCGGTTGATTAAACCACAAATTAATACCAAAAAGATGTATGCATATGTATTTATGTATGTAGGTGTGCGTTTGTGACTGACTACAAATACATACAGCTGAACAAGGCGTACGTGTACACGTAGACCCACTAGCTTCCATACACACGCATATACATAACTATATACAGCTTTCAGTTTCTACTCGGAGTTCAAGCCAAACGTCGCTTTCTACGTCATGAAAACAAAAATAAATAAATAATAAATTTCTCCGGACATTACAGAACAATTAGTTGATACCAGCTGATCAAAAAGTGACAGATGTGCTGGTCAAGACGAAAGATTGCCCTGATTATTATATGAACTAACGAGGGAGTATCTAAGCAGTCGTTCGAACTATAATAGCCATATTTCCTAATCACACCTCACAATCTTACAAATAAAATTACACAATGTAGTCCGAGGTGCAACAAATAACCCCACCACAAAAAAAAAAAAAACAGACGGGATAGTCATGGCTGGAATTACCTTTGACTATAGGTCTGTTCAGCGATGACGTGCGGTTAAACAACTGATATACTTTTCACTTATTCTTAACATCCCGGAGGGAGGAAAGATGAAGTTAAAACTTGATATATAAAATAAAAATAATGTAGCTCCAAGTCAATAGACTGCGCCAGTGTCACTCAACGGTTCAAAAACAAAAATTCGTTATCACTGAACTCCAGAGGTATATTTAATTAAATCACCTTACAAAATATTCAGTATATAGTCAATGAAAGAAGCGAGACCAAATATTAAAATAATAATAATAATAAAGCATATCTGAGAAAAGATGAGAATACTGTACAGTATACAAATATATACAAACACATTTTTATATATTTAAAGCGCGTAAATATTGTGTAAACGAAAAGAAAATATATCAATAATTTTGGGGTGGTTTTCTTTCTCAAGAAAGTAAAGACAAACACGTTTTTACAGTTCGATGCTTATATCATTCTATATCAAAATAAAAGCGAGAAATTTGACAAACTTACGCAGACATATCTCCGTTTTTATTCACTAATTTAAATTTGGTGCCAGTTAACGTTGTCGCCATCCATTCAACTAATAGGTAACTGTTAGTCACGTGACGTACAACAGGCTTTACAATTGGTCAGTTTGAATTTGAAGAGCTGGAAGTAAATAGTGTGAAAGGGGAGTTAAGCTGTAATATGGTCAATAAAAAAAAATATTGTTATGTAAAGGAAGCAACGTAATGACATAGTCTCTTTCTTTCTTTCTCTCTCTCTTTTTTTTTTGAATTTGCCGCTTCGTCATCCAATTGGTTGGATCATTGCACCTTATCTATTCTTATCAGATGACACAATAATATATTAACTTGTTGCAGCTAACTTATCTGAGTCATCAGATGGAGGGAAAAAAACCTCAGAAAAATACTATTAAAAAACTTTATAATTTTTTTTTAAAGGAAAAAATGACACAGAAAGTGCAATATTTCAAATTAATACGTTTCAACATAGACGAAAGAACTATTATGGATGCTTTACATTATTTTTCAGTGTAATTTTTAAAACTATTAAATAAAAACTTGTATGAAGTTGTCTTCATACTTTGTAACAATGCATGTAAGATTCTTTTGTTGAAAATTTGAATAACGAAGTTTGTCTTTTTTTTATATATAATTTATTACTGACTGACGTTCGTTAGAGTGGCATGGAAAATGCTCAGCGGCATTTTCTTTTCAAGCTGAATTTAAATCCTGCCGGGGTCAACGTCTTTCAATCTCGACTGGTACTTATCTGATCGAGTTCGAAAGGATAAAAAGCAAAGTCGACATCGGTGGAATTTGAACTCAGAAAGTAAAGACGTTTCCAGCGTACTAACGATTCCGCCAGCTCACCACCTTATTCGAACTAATGTTAATGATAATTTCTTGTAATCAAGTGTTCAAGCTAAGTGAAACAAGGCTATAGTTTTGACAAATGCAAATCTCATTGGTACTTACTTTATCGTTATATTTTAGTGTCTGTAAACATAATCAGGAGTATTTATATAACACCCCCCACGCCCATGATATCCTTAAAGAGTAATTAGTAGTTTTAGAATACTTGTTTTCGATGTGATACTCTTGGCCTAACCGACATTTGTTGTGATTGCGATATCAACTTTTGAAATAGATAGACCGTTGAAGTGGCTATTTGATGTTATTGTGGCAGTGTTCTCTGTACACAGTGGCACGTTTATAGCAAATTTTATTATTACACAGATAGAAAGAAATAGAGAAGAAGAGAGATGAGAAAGGGGGCAATGCAGCGGAAGACGGAGAGGGGAGGTGAACCAGTGGGGTTTTCAGCCGCGCTCCGCGCTGATGACCGCAAAGGCAAGACTTTCTGTTTATACACCAGGTCAAATTTTTATAAGAGCAATAATAGACGTGAAACCAATGTTAACTTTCTGATCGGCCATAACCAACGACAACGTAATATATTTATATATAGAGAGATAATTCATTTAGGCTCAACTCAAATTCGATCCTTTGACTGATAAATCTTCGCTTACACACGACCGATAATTTCCCCACGATAGAACAGAAAATGACAGCTAGTTAGAATTAGCAGATGGCCTATGCTAGAGATAAATGCCTTTTGCTAGTCTATCTCGTTGACCCTACTTGACCTGTGTTGTGTTGAGGAGAGCCGGCTTGACAAAACAATAGTGACATCAATCAACTAAAAACCTCCCGCAGCCTTAATTGTCTTCCAATAATATACTTATCGTTCTAGCTAATTGATAATTATTATATATACTCGGACTTTGTTAGTTAGTGGGTCCAGCAGTTAGACTCCCCAGCGATCAGTCGAAGGAACAACGTTGACAGATAGCTTTATTAGCGTCTTCCAACAAACCAACAACAATGAGGGATAAACCAGTCAGTATCAGTAATTCCTTTTACAACACTATCAACTTCTATTAGCTTTAATTCTCCTGCTCATAAGATCACACTATCTCTATCTAGTTGACTACTAGATTTGCAAAACATACGAACTTACACACAGAAAAGAACTTTTTATCTATGCATTCCAACGCGTGTATACATCTACAAGCATTTGATTTTCTAAACATTCTTTACACGCATCTGATGCAGTATTTGTTATTCAAGCCTTACCCGTCGTGGTAATGCAAACTTGTTATAAAGTAATTATGATTAAAATTGAGGTTAACATATCTATGGCAACTGTTTTCATTTCTACTATTTATACATCTGCTCCATCAAATTGTGACTCTCAATTACAAAGCTCATCTACAGCACTATGTTTACTTCAAGGATACTCACGTTACACACACACACATATATATAGGCGCAGGCGTGGCTGTGTGATAAGAGGCATGCTTCCCAATCACACTGTGTGGCACTTTGGGCAAGTGTTTTCTACTTATAACCTCGGACCGACTAAAAGCCTTGAGTGGATTTGGTAGACGGAAACTGAAAGAAGACGTCGTATATATGTGCGGTTGTGGTTGTGTGTGTGTCTTTGTCCCTCATCACTGCTTGACAACCGGTGTTGTGTTTATGTTCCCTTTCAGCAAAAGAGACCGATAGAATAAGTACCAGTGATGTTGAACGCAATAAGGAGTGACAAGAGATGGAAAGGCGAGTGGGTCGGGTGCCTGAGTTGAGGAGATACAAGACCAGTAAACTCCGGAGATCAGAGACCATTATAACAGCGATTGAAAACACAGAGAGATGCTTCGGACCATAGGTCTGATCGACGTTGACTGGAATTTAGTGACAACAAGCTTGAACTACTTGACAACAATAGCTAATCGATGCAGTTATTTTGTTTTCAGTGCTCAATCATAACTACACCAATCTCGTCTTATCCAATGTTGTTGCTATGCAGCATGAAATAAAACACATGCAGTGGTATGGCAAAATCAATATAACATGGAACAAATTTAGTTACGTCCCTTTATGTTTTGAGTTCAAATCCCGCTGAGATTGACTTTTTTTTGCTCATTCCGAGGTCGATAAAGTAGTGAAGTACTAGGGGTCTTTTAATATTCTTATATGGAATTATGATAGAATACTAAGACAAACACACAAAAATTAATTTTATGATTTACGAAACTACAGTTAGTTACCCCCGCCCCTATTCACTTGTATGGTTTAAAATAAACATAATTTTCTTCTCTGATTAGTATCTGTTTCCCGAAATTACTAAATACAATTGTAATATATATTTTAGAACTAATTAGTAGTTTCATTTCTTATTGCTGATGAAACTTATTAGCTTTTTGGTAGTTTCGTATCGTCATTCTGCAACAACTAAATTTTACATCTTCCTCTGATCGTTCTCAGCGTCAACAGATTAACAGGTTCTTGTCGGTTAGTTAACATCTCTTTACCTGTGTCTTTAATGAATGCACGAATTTTCCTCGACGTTTTTTTTATATTTTAAAAAATTGAATTCGATCACTACTTATAAATTCTATATATTTTCTCTACTCTATCTAGTATTGCTATGACGTTCTGTATGCTTTGTTTACATATAATTAAAAACTATATTTATATTATAATAATATTCTTTATATGCGTAATTAAATATTTGATGGGTGTGAGGTTGAAGGGCTTATATAGTACTGTACTGTACTGTACTGATGTGTTACATCTGTGTTGATGTTTTGTTGTTTTCAATTCAGTCCAACTGGTGGGTGGGTTCAACTGCTTTCTTTCTTCAGTCTGTAAGGTGATTAAAATCAGTACCAGTAATATGGTGTATAGATTCTTCCGCTTTCCTCCTCCTACAAATTTAGCTTCGTACCACAGTAAAAATAAATAATAATCAAAAAGAGCGTTAACTTTTTTTTTTTTCTTTTGTTTTCAAACTAGTTGTCAGATAATACTCGTTTTCCTTTTGTGTGTCGCACGCGCATGTGTGTATGTGTGTTAATTTTGTTTGGTCGTGGTTGGTGGTGACTTGCTTCAAACGAGTTGTGAATTTTAAGAATAACAACAGAACATTTACTGATGATGGGGAGAGGGGGAACTTAATACTAAAAAATAGAGGAAAATCTATTCTAAAATTAACTTTGATTGGGACTTAATGTTTCGCCAAACAATCTATTTACGCGAAACTGGAAATCCTAATGCACGCGCGCGCATGTATATAGAGTGTTATAACGGTTCTCTGCACGTATGCATGTGTTGTTAGTACGGAAATAGCCGGACCTTCGTTTTAGGTATGAAAACTAAACACATAGAGTTATAACACATCACTGATCGTTACTGACATTTAGTTGAAACGTTGGTTTCACTATTTCCTGATTGAATGGATTAGATTTACTTCATGTTGCCCTGATCGAGCGGACTGAGCGCATTCCTGCCATGTCTATACCATCCCATCTTTTTTCTGGCATAGTGTCTAGAATACATTATCCTAGGCATCCTTCTGTTTTGTTTTGTTGTTGCTTTTTAACGGTAGGGTGTGGTTTGAGAGAGGATTGGCTGCTATTTCTTGCAGGTCAAGCGACCACTTAGAGGCCTCTCGCGACTTTGATTCGTATTTTTCAAAGACTTTCTAGTTGTGACCATCACGTTTTTTTGTTGTTGTACAGTGTATCTAGGAGTATCCTCCCTTGTTATATTTAATGACGTAAAACCAGTTTGAAGAGAGATTTTGCTGCTATTTGTAGCAGATCAAGCAGGTCCATAGAAACTCCCTTGTTGGCTCAACGTTGTTTAGCCCCATATCAGCTCTTACCCATAATGAAAGATGTTCTAACTGTGACCATCCCTCTTGTTTTTCAGATATAGTGTATCAGAAGTCACTTTATCAATGTGTCCTTTTTAAAGATTGTAGTGTGATTTTAGGGAGATTTGGCTGCTACTTTTATCAGGGTGAGCAACCACATAGAGACTTGTGTAATGTGGCGATGGTGGTAGATTATGAACCCTGTTTAATTTACTTTCTGGTTTTACATAATGACTCATTCACTACATCATTCAGTGTGTCCTTCCTTTTTTAAAAAAAAATAGTAAGGTGTGGTTTGAGGAAGATTTGGCTGCTGCTTCTGTCACACTGAATGACTACATAAAAGCTCTCTCTCTCTCTCTCACACACACACACAGACTATTATAATGTAATGATAACATTGATGATGGCGGTGTTGGATTACAAATGAAGCCATTTATATTATTTGTTAATTCTGTATTTAATTTACTTTCAGGTTTAACATGTTTAATTCTGGTCTTACGTGAAGAAGTGTTCATCTAACTCAGTAATCTACATATCAACGTCAAAATGTCTATTTTAAATTTTGACAACCCCTTAAAGATATGATGGAGCATAAGTCAAACAAAACCCCTCTGAAGGAAAGATTAAATAATAACTATTTGAATTTGATTAGTTGTATATCTTGCTGTTATCTCCAGCAACCAATCCAGTACATCTAATCTTATTTTAAGATTTAAAATTGTGGAATTTTGAAACTTCAGCTAAGCCTAGAATGGATTCTTCAAAAGAAATTAAAAACTTCTGTGAAGTTTGTGGACTGAACTTGAGTGAAGCAAGTAGCCTTAAAAGACACATAAGAACACATACAGGAGAGACTCCATACCATTGTTCAACATGTGGGAAGAGCTTTTCACAGAACTACAGCCTTAAAATACACATGCGAACTCACACTGGTGAGAGACCATTCCAGTGTGATATATGTAAGAAATCTTTCTCACAAAATTACAGTTGCAAAATTCACAAACGAATACATACAGGAGAGAGACCTTACCAGTGTCACTTTTGTGAAAAGAAATTTTCTAAAAAATCACAGTTAGACTCACATATTTTCATGCACATGAAAAAAGCTGTATCTGATTGTGATTTGCCTGAAAGTCCAAAGACAGACACATCAACGAAACTGTCCAGCAAGACAAGTTCGAAAGGTTACTACTGCTTGATTTGTGGGAGTGAGTTCTCAGAAGACAAATCTTTACAAATCCACATGAATTCTCATGCAAATAAAACAAATTTAGAAGTATGGAAAGAAATTTTCTAGTAGATCAAAAATAAAAAAAAAATTCAAAACAACAGAGAAGCTCATAGTGTCTGTGGAAAGTTAAAAATATATTGATGGGCATATTATTAAAGAATTTGTCTGACACCAGTTAACAAAAAAATATTTAAATATGTCTATGTGTCTTTTTTGAGAAAAGATTAACCTGAGATTATGTTATAAGAAGATAATATATATATATAATTTATATTATGAGAACATATTAAGATGAGGTTATGAAGAAATCACTCCAACTTACTCTGTAATTGTTCTAAGATGAGATAGAAGCCAAAGAGTAGCAACAGAGTTTCAAGAAATGAATTACACAAGAGTCAAGTCCATCTTTGAAAAACGATGTCTTCTAGATAACATGTGACTTTATATTGTTATTTTTTGCTTTTTAAAATAACAATTAGAACTTCAAAAAGAAAGCAAAAATGTTTTAAAAACCTGCCAATGACTGAAAAATGTTTAATATTCATTAATTTGAAACAGAAATACATATCATGAATAATGAATATTGTTGAGAAATATATAAATTTTATGAGATTTGAAACTGTAAATGAAGCCATCACTTTTAAGAATCATAAAGAATTTTGATGATGAATATTTTATCGACATGGTTGGTGGTTGTATATTTTGTAGCAGTGCACCACAAAGAGAAAAATAAATATATTCTGTATATTTGTAGAGGAGTGAATATTTCTGTGAAGCAATTGTATTAAATTCATAGGAAATCCAGTAGTTTTGATGACCTAAATAATTTTCTCACTGTGGCTGGTTCTTATATTTGCTTCTGGTAGCATTTCTTAGAATTCATGACTCTGGTGCTTTAATTATATTATTTCTTGAGAATCATGGAAATGGATGGGACAGAAAATTTTCAAATCGAATGCTTTATTGTTGCTGGTTTCGTACCTCACTGTTCACAGTTGAATTCCTACTCAGGTTGTTAAAATAAGTACCAGTAATATACTGCAATCAATTTAATTGACTACCACAAATGAAACATTTGGCCTTGTGCCTTGTCGAAAGCAATCAATATTATTGTGTCCTAGCCATGCTTGTATGCAACAAATTAAAAAGAGTATGTGCACACTTCTGTGTGTATACCTTTTTCTGATTTCAGTAAATATACTCCAAACTGATATCATAGTAAAAAGCTATATTATTTTGTGTAACTGTTTTTAAAACCATGTTTGTGTGTATGTCAATATGTGACTGCGTCTCGATGCGGATGGACAGATGGTCTTCTACTTGGCTCTTGATTATTTCAGTGGAGGTAAGGCATGGGTGTGTTTGGTTAAGAAGTTTGCTTCCTAAACAAGTACAAGTTCAATCTCAAAACTGCTTAGCAGCTTGGGGTATGTGTTTCCTACTACAACCTTGTGCCAACCAGAACTTTATGAATAGATTTGGTAGATGGAAACTGAAAGAAACCTGTGGGATTCATACATATATATTTAGATGCATATATATATATATATATGTGTGTGTGTGTGTTTGTGTCTGCTTGACTTGACATTGTACAATAGTTGTAAATGTGTGTCACCAACATACAAGTAATTAATTTCCAATCTTTCAGGAAAATGTCTGGTTATAGAAAATATCACCTTGCTTGGAAATGGGTGAGGGTTGGCAAGAGGAAGAGCATCCTGCTATATATAATTTGCTGTAACAAATTCTACCTGAGCCATGCAAGCATGGAAAAGTGGACGTTAAAATAATGATGGTGTAATATTTTAATAATATATGTTATGTTAATGTAAGCTATCAACTGTTCTAGTGAAACAGGATTAAAACTGAGAATGAAGTTATCTTGTTTAAATGGATTTTTCAAAGGAAATTAAAAACTATTGTGAAGTTTGAGGGTTGAACTTGAGTGAATCAAGCAGCAGAACACACACAGAAGAAACTCCATACCATTGTTCAACTTCTAGAAAGAGCTCTTTGTAGACCTGCAACCTTAAAATACTCATGTAAAATTCACACTGGTGAGAGGACTTTCCAGTGAATTCATCATTATCATTCAATGTCCATTTTTCATGGGTGAGACAGAATTTGTTGAGGAACATTTTCAACAACTGGATGCCCTTTCTGTCACCAACCTTATTTCCAAGCAAGGTAAAAATTCATTGTGGCTTGACATGTTTTCACAGAAGAATAGAAATGAATGACACTGCTTGTGTGACAATGACACTCATTTACAACCATCATGTAAACACACACACACACATACATACATTATTTTATATGTGTGTGTATAGTAAATAAAAAGGATTAAAATCCGAGCTGTATCCTCGGGAAGCATTTCTGTAATACCGGCTATCAACTGTATATCCGTAAATGGTTTATCTTTAAGAATAAAACTATCCCTACAAGCTGAAATTCCAGGTCAAGTATTTAGTCGCAGAGTAAGAATGCATTAAATCAAAGACTGGAGTTTAAGGTATTATTTTAAAATCTGTAATACAGAATTAAAAATAATACCATAAATTCCAGTCAGGCTTCTTTCCATTTCCATATAAACAAATTCACTCACAAAGCCTGGGTCTATAGTATAAAACACTTACCCAAGATGCTATGCAGTAGGACTGAACCTGAAACCACATGGTTTGGAAGCAAACTTCTTAACTACACACCTATCCATGTATGTATCTACAGCCACGCCTGCACCTGAATGTTTTTCACAGAATTACAATTGCAAAATTCACAAACAAATACATAATGAAAAGGGATTTTAAGAACTACGGGTATGTTAAAGTCCATGACGTAGAGATTGGGAAGGATGGCAGTTAGATACTTTAAGTTGAACTGAAAAGTAGGGAATGATGTCACCCTTGTGTATATACTATTTCCATCCATCACTGCTGCAGAGAGATATTTTAAATTTTACTTAAATTTTTTTTTTTTAACTTAGTCAAAAGGAGATGAGGCATTGCTCATCCACTTTGCCACCCTTCCCAAACTGGTGAGATTGATGGAGTGATGTTCAGTTTAATCCTTTTAATACTAATCCACCCGAGACAATCCCTGGTTCTGTAATACAAACTTTCTGTTTTAATCTCAGGTCTTATCACGCTGGGAGAAATGCTTAGCGGCATTTTTTCCGACTTTACATTCTGAGTTCAAATGCAGCCGGGGTCGACTTTGCCTTTCATCCTTCCGGGGTTGATAAAGTGAGTACCAGTTACGAACTGGGGTCGATAACATTGACTACTCACCTCCCCCAAAATTCCAGGCCTTTGTACCCAGTATAGAATGGAATAATATAAGGAAAAGAAAATAGACGGTGAGGTAGCAGAATCGGTAGCACGCCGGGTACAATACTTAGCGGCATTTCGTTCGGCTTTGTTTTCACTTCAAATGCCACCAGGATCGACTTTGCCTTTCAACCTATCAAAGTCGATAAAATAAGTACCACCTGAAAAAACTGATGTCGATGTAATCGACTTACACCTTCTCCCAAAATTGGTGACCTTGTGTCAAACTTTGAAACCAATATTTTGAAACCAGCAATGTATAGCAGCATTTCTTCTAATTCTTTATATTCTGAGTTCAAATAACGCAGAGGTCAATTTTGCTTTTCATACTTTCGGGGTCGATAAAATAAGCACCAGTTGAGAACTGGATTCATGTAATCGACTTCTGAATTACCTTAAACTTGCTGCCTATGGCCAAAAATAGTTATTTTTGTTGTTGCTTCTTATTTTCCAGGTCAAACTTGATAGATTTGGCTTACAATCAATGGCGTTCCAGCCATGAATAACACTTGTGTCTTCTTTCGACGTGATGTACTTAAGAATATCTTATCTAATGTGTCCTTTCATTTTCTTTTAAATCGTTTTAGCCTGATTTTAAGTAGAATTAGCTACTATTTATTGTTGATCGAGTGACTACGTATACTCTCATTTGTTGACATTATTCTTGAATCCTTCGTGATAATGGTGGCAGTGTTAAAAGTGAGAGCGTCAGTGAAATTAATGGGACTTGTGAAAGTGATGGTAGGGGTGGTATAATTTGTGGTGGTGGTCGTCGTTGTTGTCGTGGTGTATGGTGATAGTGATAATAATGATAACGATACGGTGATGATTATCAAAGGGAATTGTTTACATTTAGCCACAGGTAGCCCCAATCGAAAAGTCATATGGTTCCAACGATGACCATCACAACAAATTTCGTTTTTCATCCATAGTGTAATCTACGTGTAAATCCTAGTGTACATCAACCAATATATATCCTTTACATTTTTAACCGGTTATGTGTATGTTCAGAGAGATTTGACTGGTGTTTTTAGCATGCAGGTGAACAACCACACAGAAGCTCCCACGTTCGCTCGAAAATCAATATATTGATAAGAAATGTAGGATGCCAGCCTGTGAACGTATTTGTGTGTTAATGTATGCATGTATAAGCAGTACCATTGTTCCTAATCAAAAGAAATAAATATATGCATGATGTTGAGGGAGTTAGACGAGATGGTTGAACACCTAACTACATCTAATGCAGTATTTCCTTTCGTGTTAACAGAGATAGCCGTGTGGATAACAATTTAGCTTCTCAATAACGAGGTTCAGTGTTCGTTCGATTCCACTGCGTGATATGTTAGGCATGAGTTTTCTACTGCAGCTTCGAGTCTACATAATTCCTGTAAATGAAACTTTATAGAAAACGGTTGAATTAACAGTACTTGTAAGGTAGAAAACCAATCCTCGTCACCTGTATTTTTTTTTATATCATTTCCATTTGTGTAAATAGGAATGACCGTGTTTAAGAATTTAACTTCTCAATCATATGATTCTGTTTTTGTCTCAGTTTCACTGCGTGGTGTATTTGGTGCGTGGCACATTGGCTATATCAACCACGCGTTCGATCACTCATCGATTTGCAGGACACTGCTGGTGAAATGAGCAAGAATATATACACAACCTACTCTAGTGGGAACCAACTCATTGGAGACGCAGTAGTGGAAGACCTGCTCAAACATCTATCGGTCAACTCTCAGGAAGAATACAAACTTCAGTAAAGAGCAGTTGCCAGGAGCGATGGAAAATCAGGAATTGTGGAGAGGCCTTGTCAGGAATGTTCGACCCTGGTCGCAATGATAAACTCTATGTTCAACAGGCTAATGAAAACCATATGTAATATCAGAGACAAGGAAACTTTTGTGGCACGTGATCAATTCCACTGCGTGCTAAATTGGGCCACAGCCTCGGGTATATCCAATTCTTGTGACTGTACCGATAATTAGAAGATACGGTTTTGTCCCACACATTTTTATTCTGCATCATTATTTGCTTCGTGCACTGTATCTTATACAAACCACAGAGAATATTAGAACCTTCCTCTCGTCGCCAGATAGACTCGACGTTATACACTAAGTCACACAGAGTCTATTCAAGAGTTATGTTAAAATTAAACGCCCTTTGTGTTTAATTAGGTACATGGGGGCAAGTTTGGATGAGTGTGTTAAGAGATATCGCTTTGCAATCATGAGGTACTAGATTTGAATCCATTGCGTCGTACTTTAAGTTAGTTAAACCATCCCTTTTACACCGTAGCTGTGGGTTGACCCAAAAATTGAAAGTGAAATTTGGTATGCGGAAACTGTTCTGAAGCCCATCAAATGGAATCTTTAACTCAAAGGTTCAGTCTTGTTGCACACCGTGTCATACTGATTCTACTTAAAAGTTGCAATAAAATTAAACGCTCTGTGGAATATTCATCCACTTAAACGGCGATTCAACAAATAGGTAGCTCGAACAACACTTAATTATTAGTTTTACAGATTCTTCCTAAGTGCTACTGATTAAACAACTAAAATGACCATCGTCGAAAACGAAGGAAGCCCGTTTACATTTATTTTAACATTTTTATTTGTGTGTGTGCGTGTGTGTGTGTGTGTTTGTGTGTGATTTGCTTGTAGAAATTATCCTTTCGATACTGGGCACGAAGGCCCAAAATTTTGGGGGAGGGGAGTAGTCGATTTAATCGACCCTAGTTCGTAACTGGTACTCACTTTATCGATCCCGGAAGGATGAAAGGCAAAGTCGACCCCGGTGGCATTTGAACTCAGAACGTTAAGTTGGAAGAATTGCTGCTAAGCATTTCTTCCGGCGTGCTAACGATTCTGCTAGCTCGCCGCCTCATAAATGGATAATAATGAGCTGTACCAATCAGTTTTGTAGCCTTCCTTCACACCTGCTGTAGACCAGTGCTTTTTCGGTGTTGGATGTGTGAGTCTTTGCCAATCAGTTGAATGACCTTGTAACAGAATCTTTTCAACCATCTTTAGCTAACATTCATTCTACTAAAGTTTAGATTCACTTGGAGCAGATCTCAGAAGTTTTATCACTTTGTTTTATTTTCATTGTTACAAACAAAGTTATATTTTTAAAAAAAAATTTCCAATCTTTCTTGACTAATCAGAAAGAGTCAGTCCGACCCTTGTTGCAATTCACCTGTTAACTAAAAATATATAACAAGATGAAAGTTCTGCAGATTTAAACATTTTCACATACACCAACAATACATGGTCATACCCGAATAGGAAGAAATTCAGAAAATATTAAGAAATACCATTTGTAAATAAATATTTTTATATACCAAAATATACTTGCTTCCAATGGTTTACAATCATTTGCATTTTTTTTTTTTTTTGTTACATCCTTCTTGAAGGTTTAGTCTTGAATACAACAGGCCAAAGTCTTCCTTCCCCACATTATCTTTTTGAGTTAGTCTAGCTCTTATTCTGAAGTGAGTAATTGCTAATTTATGTTGGATGGAACATTCTTCACCCCGAGAGAGTTGGCATTTACAACTATCTGTCTATACTATTTCCTAAAGAGAATTAAGTGTATGCTCCTTGTATTTGTCTATACTATTTCCTAAAGAGAATTAAGTGTATGTTCCTTGTATTTGTCTATACTATTTCCTAAAGAGAATTAAGTGTATACTCCTTGTATTTGTCTAATTGGTAGGTGGCCAAGTGATTGGCCATTTTCCTGAAGTTTGCATTGCAAATGATTAAACTCATTTACATAACAGAACTGCAGGAACCTTGATCCCTCCTCATTCCATCCCCGTTTCCACCATATACTCCAGAGAAACCATTGTGTTACTGTCCACCATGTCTATTGAAATCACCAGCTAAGATGAGATTGCCATCTTCTGATATCAAGGTAATCTACAGGAGGGCTCATAAAAGCAGTCTTTATTGATCTGTCAGCTCTGTATATGAGGAGATAACTGTCATTATTACTTTGTCAATGAAGGTGGTGAGCTGGCAGAATTGTTAGCACGCTGGGCAAAATGCTGAGTGGCATTTTGTCTGTCTTTGCGTTCTGAGTTTTTATTCCACCAATGTTGACTTTGCCTTTCATCCTTTCGGAGTTGATAAAATAAGTACCAGTTGAATACTAGGGTCGATGTAATCGACTTACTCCCTCCCCCAGAATTGCTGGTCTTGTGCCAAAATTTGAAATCATTAGTACTTAAGTTTAATTATTCAATCACAGTTACTTCATCTATTCATTTCTCTGCTAACTCCACCCACCCCATTGTTAATGTCCACCCAGAAAGATTTATACCTTTGTTCCTTGCCTGTGAGGAGTCTGAACTGAAGCTCCTTTCCATCTTGTTTTTCACTTCAGCATTTATACAATCTCTCCTGACCTACCTTTCATTGTACCAAAGATAATAGTGGCAGCCCTAACGTTTTGAATCTAATGGGAAGAGGGAGAGTTCTGGTGATGGGTAGGGTAAATTTGTATCTGTCTTCTGCACCTGAAATTAAGAAAGTTTGCATGATCGCTTCTCATACATTGATTGATTGATGGTTCAATCAAGCTGATTTGTCTTTTTATTCCCTCACTCTTCACCAAATAATTACTAAGAATAATTACAGACATAGCAGGGCGAGATAAATATATGTACATCAAGTTGTGCATACATGAACATAACTTTTTAATTAACTGACATAGGTAATTCAAATTGCACTTGTTGGTAGAGTAAGTCTTCCTCTATACACAAGTACTACTCAACAGTCTCTATCGCAAGTGATGCATTTGCACCATCAATGAACTCAACTCTTGAATTCTCTTTGAAAAACATTCAGATGTGCACTGCTGTACCCACTTCTTCACAGCTACTTTCACCTCTTTTGTGTCATCAAATTCTTGTCCCCAAAGACTGCCCTTCATTGCACTGAACAGGTGGAAGTTGGACGGTACCAGATCCAGGCTGTCTGGTGGATGGAGGGAACCACTGACCAGCCCAATTTGCCACTTGTCTGATTGTTACCAACAATGTGTGTGGCAAATGTGATCATTTTCAGATTCTTGTTCGGTCTCTCTTTCCTAATGTCTTCTCTAAGCTATTTGAATGTTTCAATGTACCACTTACAGTTCATGGTACACCCGTATTCCAGAAATCAAAGAGAATGACACCCTTGTCATCCTCCAAAACAGTCACCATGACTTTCTATGCCAAAATAGCCTCTTGAACTTTTTAAGCCTTGGAGAAGAGCTGTGATCCCATTCCATGGTCTGAGCCTTCATTTTTATTTATCATAAAGATCAAGGCGCGGCATGGCTGTGTAGGTGCGGCGTGGCTGTGTGGTAAGAAGCTTGCTTCCCAACCACATGGTTCTGGGTTCAATCCCACTGCGTGGCAT
>JAOPUL010002961.1:33403264-33415781 GCA_027564515.1 Octopus rubescens
ATCCAGCTGTAGAAACCAAGCCAAAAATAGACTGGAGTCTGGTGCAGCTCCCGAGCTTGCCAGTTTCCAGTCAAACCGTCTAACCCATGCCAGCATGGAAAACGGATGTTAAAATGATGATGATGGCCGGTTTGAATACTAAAAGGTTCAAATCAATATGAATAAATAAGCATTAACACTTGACAGAAATTTGAATGCTAAAGGGCTAATGTCCATTTTCCAATCTGGTATGGGTTTGACAGGAAGTCAGAAGACTATGCTAAACTCTGTTGTTTGCTTTGGCAAAGGTTTCTATGGTTGGATGCCCTCCCTAACATCAACCACTTTATAGAGTGTATTGGGTACTTTTTACGTAGCACCAGCAGGTTCTGCTCCCAACAAGATTCCATCTTTTTTTATTTACATATGTTTGTTTCCTCAGTCTGTCTCTTTGGTATCTTGTCCGGATAAACACACTACAATGAGAAATAGGGAGATATTACACAATATGACACCTTGGGCAAGTATCTTCTACTATAGCCCTTGGCCGACCAAAGTCATTTGAATAGATTTGGTAGACGGAAACAGAAAGAAGTCCATCATGTGTGTGTGTGTGTGTGTGTGTGTGTATTGCTGTCTCTTTGTCTTGACATCACTTGAAAGTTGTAAATGGTTATCACTGTCATACAAGCAGTGTCATTTATTTCCAATAGTCTGCAAAAACATGTCTGGCCATGGGGAAATATTCCCTTGTTTGGAAACAGATGAAGGTTGGTAACCGGAACGGCATCCATCTGTAGAAAATTTACCTCAAAAAATTCTGTCCGACTCATGCAAGCAGGGAAAATCGGACATTTAAATGATGATGATGATGGTGGTGGTAGTGTGTGTGTGTGTATTGCTGTCTCTTTGCCTAAACATCAAGTGATTGTTGTAAATGAGTGTCACTGTCATACAAGTGGTGTCTGTTGTTTCCAATCTTCCGTAAAAACATGTCTGGTCATTGGGAAATATTACCTTACTTGGAAACAGGTGAGGATTGGCAACAGGTGGGGCATCTGGTCATAGAAAATCTGCCTAAAAAAACTGACTCATGCATACATGGAAAATTGTAAGTTAAAATGATGTTGATGATAAGGACATAAAACTTAGATGCGAGGTCTTTGTTCCATGTTGTCATGTCGTTTACCATTCTGTTTCAGAGAAATTCGGTTAATTGAAGAAGCAGTTAAAACATTTGAAGAGAATAAGTTGCAATCTGAGGAATTTGTAAGTAAAATTACTGTATTTTAATAGCTTTCTTGGCACTATTGAGTCACATGTCTGGTTTGGTTAGTAGAATTACAGTGTTGTGACTGTATTTATGACTGTATAGTATATTCCACTGTGTAGTTTAGATAATGTTGTTATGCAATGTGTCTGACTATGTAATGTGTGTGAGTTAGGTGATGTCTGTAGCCATGTGATGTTTGCGAGTTGATATCTCTGGACCATGTAGGGTTAAATGTAGATAATTTTAGGGAGATGAGACTGTTTCTTTGAGCCAGTCAAGTCACTGCATAAACCCTTCCATCATGGGTTGTCTTTATAATATATTGTGTTATTGTTCTTGTTAAATGACTCCAGGTCAGCTAGATCTATGGTTGATTTTGGATCGATGTAAAGTTAACTAAAATCCTTCAAGGCAGTGCTCCAGCAAGGCCGCAGTCCAGATGACTTAAACAAGTAAAAGATAAAAGGATAAAAGATATAATATAAAAAATATAAATCCAATAGCTTGGATAAGGGTATTGATAATGGTATTTATTTTTTATTGTTTACTTGTTTCAGTCATTAGACTGAGTCCATGCTGGGGCACCGCCTTGAAATATTCAAAGTAAATTGAACAGGAAATCATTATTCTGGAATATTCCAGGCCATTTTCTTCATTCTGATACTTTTTTCCCCTTACAGAAAAAGCAATTGACTGAAGAAATGAAGAATTTGGAGTCTAATTTTAACTGTAAGTCTTTTCTAGTTGTTTTAAAAAGAAAAATATTTTCATATTTCATTGTATTACTATATATACTGTAGGTAGGTATGGCTGTGTGGTTAAGAACCTCGCTTTGCAACTATGTGGTTTAAGGTTTGGGTTCAGTCTCACTGCACAGCTCTTTGGGCAAGTGTCTTTTACTATAGCCACGGGGCCAACCATTGCCTTGTGAGTGAACATGGTAGGCGGAAACTGTGAAAGCTCGTATGTATATCATCATTAGCATCATTGTCTTAACGTCCGCTTTTCCATGTTTGCATGGGTCGGATAGAATTTGTTGAGGAATTTCTACAGCTGGATGCTCTTCTTGTTGCCAACCCTCACCTGTTTCCAAAGCAAGGTAATATTTCCCCATGACCAGATATCTTTTCACAGAACATTGGAAACGAAAGACACTGCTTGCATGGCAGTGACACTCGTGTACAACTATCATGCAATGTCAAAGCAAGGAGACACTAATACATACATGCACACACACACATATATGACAGGCTTCTTTCAGTTTCCATCTACCAAATCCAC
Source organism: Octopus rubescens (assembly GCA_027564515.1). Taxonomy (NCBI): domain Eukaryota; kingdom Metazoa; phylum Mollusca; class Cephalopoda; order Octopoda; family Octopodidae; genus Octopus; species Octopus rubescens. The sequence goes on from JAOPUL010002961.1 coordinate 33,405,798, forward strand.
TCAAAAGGCTTTGGTCGATCCGAAGCTATAATAGAAGACACTTGCCCTGGGTGACATGCAATGGGACTGAACCCAGAACCATGTGCTTGGGAAGCAAACTTCTTACCACATAGTGTGTGTGTCTTTGTTTGTCCCCCCACTCCCACTGCTTGATGACTATTGTTGGTTTGTTTACCTCCAGTTCTGTAAAAGAGACTGAAAAACTAAGTACCATACTTAAAATTGAGTATTGGGATTGATTTGTTCGGCTAAAACCCTCCAGCGTAGTGTCCCAGTATGGTTGCAGTCCAATGACTGAAACCAGTAAAAGATAAATGATATAACTGAGTATTCTCTACATCTATGTCACTCTATAACTGTGTGTTGAGCCACTATCTCAGCTGTGGCTCAAATTGATAATGTGTTGGACTACCTGCCAAATGAGGAACCATTCCAATATAAAGTTAAAAGCTGAAAATTCCTAAAATTATAAGGATAAAAACGTTAAGGAGATATAATAAAACCCAATGAGCTTCTGCACAGTTTCCATTTACCAAATGAGAAAATTCAACATGGAAGACATTGGTCAAACTAAGGCTATAGTCAAAGACACTTACTCAAAGTGCCATGATTTGGAATTGAACATGGAATCATCTGGTTGGGAAATGAACTTCTTTATCACATATCTATGCCTTTATTTCTATTTTAATCATCATCATAATTCTTTTAATGTTCACTCTTTCCATGCTTGTATGGGTCAGACATGGTTTATGGGAGAGAGAGAGAGAGAGAGAGAGAGTATAATGACTATTAGTAAAAAAGGGTGATGGCAGTGAGTATTGAATAGAGACAAACCTATTGCTGTCCTCCATTACAAAGACGTCATGATGCGAGATAGAGAGAGAAGTAGAATAATAGGTGACTGTATGAGAGAAGTGACTCATTGCCTATCAGGTGAACAGGCTTCTCTTTGGTGACATTTAGATTGTGTGTATGTGTAGAAAAAGGGCTGAATGTGTTCTGTTTTATGATGATGATATCCAGAATTGTATGTATGATTTAGTTCAGATTAGAAACCTTGATCTCTGCTTCTATCTGCAGCTGCTGTTGAGATGTTAAACAACACTGAAGAAATCCATGGCAATATCTTGAAAGTTATAAACACCATCAAAAATGCAGAAAATATTCCATGTTACCTGAAATTGCCTGAAAATACCAAAGCATCATTCCGGTAAGTGTCCATTGAGGTTTCTTCCTCATTGTTCTGTTCTTCTTGTTCATTTATTTAGGCCAGCACTTTATGATGTTACAGTCAAGTCAGGGATCTCATCACAAGCTGATGAGACATGCTACTGGTATCATGTAAACCAGTACTAACCGTTCCATGGTCGAGTGATCGGCGATTAAACTGGCTCCCCCACTTGGGTAGCTTGGTTACTTTTGTGAGAAGAAGTGTCTGGACATCCAGTAGGACTAAAAACAAGACCTGTCAAAGGACGGATGAGCTCCTTGTGGGCCAACGGTCCTCCAGTTGGGGAAGGCAATGGCAAGCCACCCTGATATCTCTGCCAAAAAAACATTGAGAAAGTCAGAACAAAGTAACGCTATGGTTTAATCGGGAAGACTTTCATTGTAGTGTCTAGTGTCATCATTATGCTGCAAAAGTGATACATGACGACAACTTTATGATGTATAACTTAGTCATGGTTGTGTGGTAAACAAGTTCACTTTGAAACTGTATGGTTTTAAGTTCAATCTGAGCATGTGGATTTTGGGCAAATGTCTTCTACTAATGCCTCAGACTGACCAATGCCTTAGGCTGACCAATGCCTTATGAGTAGAATTACTAGACAGATTGTTGGGGAATCCTGTTGTGTGTGTGAGTATATATATATATATATATAAATTAATTAATTCAAAGTGATACTCATAAAAAAGCTTCTACATGTATCATTCTACAAATAATAATAATATATAGTACGATACAAGGAGTGTATAAAGTAATAAATAAATAAATATTTATACATCAGACTTGTAAAACCTGATGAAAAAGTTTATTGTCTGTTAATATATAAATTTTGTATATATTAATGCAACAGGGAATCATCATCATCATCTCCTTTAACGTCCGTTTTCCACGCAAGCATGGGTTGGACGGTTTGGCTGGAGCTGGCAAGCCGGGGGGCTAACACCATGTTCCAGTCTGATTTGGCTTGGTTTCTACGGCTGGATGCCCTTTCTAACTCCAACCACATCACAGTGTGTGCTGGGTGCTTTTAACATGTCACCGGCACCGGACTTTCGACGCTCGCTTCCTGAACAATATAGTGGGATGCCTCTTCCCATACAGACGCTGTATAGCAGTGGGATGTCGCCTCCCGTACATCCGCTTCCATATAGTATTTGAGTGGAAATTTGCTTCCCGTTGACACTTGCTTCCTATACAATATAGTGGGACGCTGCTTCCCATACAGCCGCTAGGCCGCCTCTCGTACATCCACTTCCGTATAACATTTGAGTGGGAACTCGCTTCCTGTATGACATAGCAGAGACAATTGAGAATCATATTTTGCCTCATACAACATAGATTGGGAACTCGCTTCCCATGCAACACAACAGAGACAGTTGACAATCGTATTCCACCTCGTACAACTCGCTTCCCAAAATAAACAAGAGACAATTGAGAATCGTATTTTGCCTCGTACAACTCGCTTCCTGTACAAACATAAGAGACAATTGGGAATCGTGTTTGCCTTGTACAAAAAGAGACAATTGAGAATCATTCTTTGTCTCCACCTGGCACTTTGGATTGCCAGAGAGTCCTCGCTGTCGACCTGGAACGCCTTTTAGCAACTGAACTCTCCATGTGGCCACCTCTTAGCAACTGAACTCTCGGTGCTGCTGCCTCAAGCAAGAAGACATTGTTGATGCTGCCACCTTGAGCAACAAGACATTGTTGATGCTGCCACCTGGCCGCCTCATAGCAACTGAACTCTCGACTCTCGATGCGGCCGCCTCTTAGCGACTAAACTCACGATGTGGCCGCCTCTTAGCAACTGAACTCTCAATGTGGCCACCTCCTAGCAACTGAACTCTAGGTGCAGCCTGTCTCAAGACATATATATACATATATATATATATATACACACACATATATATATAGACATATATATATACACATACATACATATACATACACATATATACATATACATACACATATATACATACATATATATATATATACACATACACGCATATATATACAAACATATCATCCATCCTCCTTTAACGTCCGTTTTTCCATGCTGGCATGGGTTGGACAGTTTGACTGGAGCTGGCATACACAGAAAAAGGAAGAAAGAAATAGATACAAAATCTATAATTTTGTAATAAACTTACCAAACCAGTTAGAACTTTGATTTTGTTTCTACCCAAAGAAAGTATTTTCAAATTTTCTGAAAATTTATTGAAAATTGTGAATTTATTATTCGACCAGATTTATAAAGTTTTAGAGCTACTTATAATTTCAATAAATATTAGTTAGTCAATTTGAATTATCATGAAGGCTCCTCTTTTGTTAACCACTTACTTGCCTTGCAATTGGACAAGAATGGACATTAAAGATTTGATCTTTATGCTATTTCTACTTCACACTTTCTGCATTTATTATAAACAACATACACTGTCTTTGAAATATGGCTTTCATTTCATTATATGCTGTTCAAGTTGACTACATCATTCAATAGGAATGGCTGTGTGGTTTATTAGCTAACTTTACAATCATATACTTTCTGGATCATCCCCACTGCATGGCACCTTGGGCAAGCATCTTCTATTATAGCCTCGGGTCAACCAATGTCTTATGAGTGAATTTGGTAGATGGAAATTGTGTGGAAGCCCTGTCAGAGATACATATGTGTGTGTGTTTGTGTTTGTGTTTCCCACACCAGTGTTGGTTTGTTTATGTCCCCATAACTTAGCAGTTTGGCAAAAGAGACTGATAGAATAAGTACTGGACTTTAAAAAAAAAATAGTACTGGGGTCAATTTGTTCAATCAAACACTTTGAGGTGGTGCCCCAGCATGGCTGCGGTCCAAAATACTGAAACAAGCAAAAGATGTCCATGCCCATAGCATGACACTCACACAAGCATATGTATGTATGTATGTATGTATGTATGTGCACATATGTGTATGTATATACATGTATGTGTTACTGTCTTCTTTCCTTGACATCACATGAAAGTCGTAAAGAAGTGTCATCATATTGTGAGTGGTGTCCTTCATTTCCAATATCCTGTAAAAACATGTCTAATCATGTGAAAATATTATCTTATCGCCATACTTCAAAACTGTAAGGGTTGGTGACAGGAAGGGTATCTGGCCATAGAAAATCTGCCTCAACAAATTGTGTCTAAACCAGAGGTTCTCAAACTTTTTCAGCTACCGCATGGCCACATAATAACCTCAGAATCCCCCAGCTATATTTTTATGTATAAATAAATATTCTATATTTTACTAATTTATATATATTATGAATCATTTGATAGTTAATATAATATTATGTAATTTGCATATAATACTATAATAATATTATAATAAATTCATAGCATCCCCCAACCCACTGCCAAAAGAGAAACCCTCATATATTCTTACTCGATGAAATAATGCACAAATTTACACCGCATATTGGTGAAGTCAGCAGTGTAATGGCATGTGTGTTTTAAAAAGATTTTAGTTATAACAGGAGAAGGCTTTAGGCTTAATTCATACTTGCATGGGCGAAATGAAACTAACAGCCTCTCCCTCCCTCCACAAGGGGGGGGGGGTAGCGCCCGCTTTGAGAGCCTATGGTCTAAACCATGCAAGCATGGAAAGGTGGATGTTGGGAAACAAAATCCCTCATAGACAAACTAATAATATATATTAAAAGTAAAAGGTGGTGAGCTGGCAGAATCGTTAGCATGCCAGGCAAAATGCATAGCAATATTCCGTCTGTCTTTATGTTCAGAGTTCAAATTCCGCCGGGGTCAACTTTGCCTGTCATCCTTTTGGGGTCGATAAAATAAGTACAGGTTGAACACTGGGGTTGATGTAATCGACCTAAACCCCTACCCTGAGATTGCTGGCCTTGTGCTAAAATTCGAAACCAATATATATTAAAAGTGTGCAAATAATATTCCTCTGCAGTACTTATGAACATAGAATACTGTCTCCCAAACACATGGCATCTATTTTATAATTCAATATTTATCTTATAATGTTTTTACAAGTCTTTCAGTACTAATTGATCTACTAATTTAGTACCACTGTATTAGTAGAATGTTTTCCGGAGCAAGTATTTATCTCTCATATAATTACTGTGATGAGCCCCATAGAGAAAGCAACATGTTTCTCTAGTTTCGTCTCTTGCTTCTTATTACTCTCCTCATGTTGCAGTAATAAATCCTTTAGGGAAAGGCATGAATATCACAAGTTCCATCTTCCTCTTCATAAAATCAATAGGGCTAAAATATCTACTAATAGATGTTGCTGATTTTAAGTAGGCACAGGTGTGGCTGTGTGGTAAGAAGCTTGCTTTCCAACCACATGATTCCAGGTTCAATCCCATTGCATGTCACATTGGGCAAGTGTCTTCTATTATAGTCTTGGGATGACCAGAGTCTTGGGAGTGGATTTGGTAGATAGAAACTAAAAGAATATATATATATATATATATATCTGTATGTGTCTGTCTTTGTCCCCCACCGCTGCTTGACAACCGATGTTGGTGTGCTTACATCCCTGTAGTTAGCGGTTCAGCAAAAGAGACCGATAAAATAAGTACCAGGCTTAAAAAAAATAAGTACTGGGGTTGATTCATTCGACTAAAACTTTTCAAGATGGTGTCCCAGCATGGCTGCAGTCTAATGACTAAAACAAGTAAAAGATAAAAGATAAGATTTTGGGTAGCTTAGTCTTTAACCCAGTTCTACCCCACATCACTGCGTTCTTACTCCACTAACTTAAATGAAGTTGCTTAAAATTGTAATAATTTCATTAAAATTACACAAAACAAACTTACTGAGTCCATTTAAGTTTGCAATTTTTTCAATATTATTTGTAGACAATGACAAATGCCTATAAGAAAGAAAATGAAAGATAATTCAACTCATCTAAATTTTCAGCTTTTATTACATGAACATGTTAAATATATGTTTACACACACTCACACACATACACACACACACACATACACACACATACACATACACACACACACACACGTACATATATATGTATATACATACACACATATACATATATATGTACAGATAGATAGATAGATAGATAGATAGATAGATAGATAGATAGATAGATAGATAGATAATATATTTGATTGTCAAAGGTATTTACAATAATATATTTAACCATTATGGATCCTTTATACAATATGGCTTGGTTGTGTATGTAACTGATTAAGAAAACAAAAGTAAAAAAAACAACAAAAACAAACTTAAAGCTAAAAAAGCAAACAGATTGCACACATTTTTTAACTGTCATATTAAGTATGACATTAGACTAGTGATATTCAAATATTTTTGCTCAGCTGATCCTTTCAGCTCTATATCTCAATTCCAGTTTCTGTTACCCTTATAACTACTTAGAAGAATGTGTTACACAACACTGAAGATAATACAAGGCAATATAAAAAGAATATCATTATCGACTTAGGAATGCCTTTACTCATAAAACCTCTTTAACCCTTTAGTATTCAGTTTACTCTGTCAAATGTAATGCTTATTTATTCACATTGTTTTGAATTATTCATGCATTATCTTGTAGCATCAAGATTTCAATGGTGTATTTGTATATTTTTAGAACAACATTGTAAGGTAGGTGTGAGAGGTTGGATCTGGTCGGTTTTAACATAAAACAGGTAGAATATCTGGGCTGGATATTTCCGGATTAAATGCTAAAGGGTTAAGCCTCTTGGGCTATAGTAGATAGTAGTGCTCACTCTGGGAATCATTGCATTATACAATGTTGTAAGGCAGCGAGCTGGCAGAAATGTTGCTGCATTGTACAGAATGTTCAGTGGTAGTTCTTCTGGCTTTACATTCTGAGTTCAAATATCACCAGGTTGACTTTGCCTTTCATCCTTCTGGGGTCGATAAAATAAGTACTAGTTGCATACTGGGGTCAATGTAATTGACTAACCTTGCGTCTTGCTCTTGCTTGATGGATGGAGCTGGGGGTCATCCCAGGTTAGTGGTCCCAGAGACGTCATCATGCATAGAGCCGACTAGGTCCACCAGTGCTCTCCATTGCTGGCGGCCCCATGCCAGACCCTCTGCTTCCTCCAAGGTGACGTTGAGCCTCTCAAGATCTTCTCCAATCACATTCAGCCATCTGGTGTGGGGCCCGCCACGAGGAATCTTTTCATCCTGCAGCTACTACGTCAAATGAGAGTAAAGTTCAGGTAGGATGATCTAGTGGAAGATGGAGGACATGTCCATACCAGCTCATGCGACAGATAGCTAACCTCCTCCCATCAAAATTGCTGGTCTTGAGCCAATATTAGAAAGAATTATACAATGTTGTTGTTATTCAACCTCAACTCAACTCTGATAGAACAGACACATCAACAATTAAAGCGCCCAGGGGACAAAGAAACTTTTAGCACTCCAATTATAATTAACAGGTTTGATAAGCTAGAGTAAGAGTTCTCAAAATGATAGATACCAGGGTCCTTCCACTGAAAAAATATTTGAGGAATTTTTTTGCCCAACCTCTATATTAACGCAAAAATAAAATAGAGCTTGCATCCATATAATTTTTCTTGCTTCCCTATAATGTGAAACAAATTTAAAAGTTTAAAAACCATCTTAATTTTATGAAACATAGCAATTGACTCCTCACTTTTCAATCCACACCCCACCAGCGATGAGAAACACTAGCCTAGAAGAAATTTTGTTACTTTTCACACCTGTTCTTGTCGGTGTATACTCCACTTCATGCCCTGCTTGGTGCAGCCCTGGATCAAAGGGTATTTCAGACGTGCACTATATCACATTTTCTTTTGGAATAATGTACCCTGACCAATATCGTTTTATAAGAAAGTGGTATATGATTTTAGGGATGAGTTGGCTGCTATTTCTAGCAGGTTAAACGATCATATAGAGGCCCTATCATTGGTTCAAGACACAGGTAATGTTATCTTTATACCAACACAGTATGAGAAATTAAGTTTCCCTTTTACTGTCTAAAGAACATAATTTAATATGGGACGAAAGCGCTAAGCAGTGATGTGTATAAATAATGGCTTTCTTATGGGTTCGAATATGCCCCAAGCATATTTGAAATGGTAACAAGTTTGTAACATCATTTAACCCTTTAGCATTTAAACCGGCCATATCTAGTCAAAATATTCTACCTGGTTTATGTTCAAACTGGCTAGATCTGGCTTCTCACACCTACCCTACAATGTCATCCTAAAATACACAATCGCATCATCAAAATGTCAAAGCTATGAGATAATGCATAATTAATACAAAACAATTGAATAAATAAGCATTATATTTGACAGAATAATCTGAATGCGAAAGGGTTAAGTTACTGTAGCTCATCCTCTAGTCACGAAACAGGGGAGTTAACTCCTTAAGCTTTGAAACCTGTGAACAGATGATAGATGTTTAGAAACTAATTTTATAGATACTTCTTTCAGTACCAGAAAGAAACCTAGCTGTTTCTTGCATTACATCTAAAGCAAAATTTTTCATGGACCCTTAATATACTACTGTAGGTCCCCAATTTACTGTTTTGCATGTGTGGACCCCCAGGAGTCATATAGACCCCGGTTGAGAACAACTGATCTAAGAGTAATTTGAGAGGCTGAGCTTTGTTTAGAAAGTTAATGCTTTTTAGACGTCTCTTTACTTCATATTAAAAATGCAAGAAAGGTGAAAAATAAAAATAATGATGGTGACGACGATTTTGGTGGCTGTTGTATGATGACAGCGATGGTGGCAGCCGTGAGGAGAACGGGGGTTGTAGTCGTAGTGGTTGCGATCATGACTATGATAATTCTTCCAACTATAGGCACAAGGCCTGAAATTTTGGGAGCGGGAATTAATTAGTCGATTACATCGATCCCAGTACTCAACTGGTACTTATTTTATCGACCCCAAAAGGATGAAAGGTAACATCAACTTCAGCGGAATTGGAACTCAGGAAATAAAGATGGACGAAATGTTGCTAAGCATTTTGTCCTGCGTGCTAACGATTCTACCAGCTCATCGTCTTATGACGATGATTGATCATGTTGATAAAAATTGTAAATGGTTGGCCTTCTGGCATCTATAAGAAAATACACTTACTCGCAAGCAGCTAATGTTGTCACTGTTGGATCAATCTTCTCAATGAAAGGAACTTGGAACGAGAAATTTAAAACTTTGGTTTCTATTGCTTTTTGACCTTCGTTTTCCTTCTCCTGAAATACATGTGGAAACCCGACTTAATCCAAACGTTTAATCAGAGAAATCAGTGTGATAATGATTAGCATGTTTTGTTAGCAAGAAATAAAAGATTCAATTGTTATCATCATTGCATTTTTAGTACAATCTTGAACAGCCGTTTACAAGTGTATTTATACTTTTAAATGAATTAGACGAAAAACACACCAAAGATTGGTGAGATTGATGACCCCCCCCCGCCAAGACTGGCGAGATTGAAAAGAATGGCAGTCTTTAACCAAACCTAAATTTGCTAAAATGTGGGTTTAAGAGAACTCCATTAGCGCATTTGTCGATTCTAGGAACTTACATTTCTTTCATTTCTTTTCTGTTTAGTTTCTGGCGGACTTTCGGAATAGTTATCACTATCTCATGGGGAAGAGAAAAGGGCAAGGAATTTGGAGGCTTTCTCTCTTCATCTTTCCGTCTTTCTGTGTTTCATAAAACTGAAACTACGATTCTGAAAGAATTTTCTCAAAAAAAATTTAGCCTTTTAAATACCCCCCCCC
>JAOPUL010002961.1:33562683-33573464 GCA_027564515.1 Octopus rubescens
TATATATATGTACACACAAACACATATATGTATATATATTTCATTTACTGTTCCTATACATTTCTTCCGTTTTTCAGAGACGTTATTGTTATATCAACCTTAACATTAATATAAACATGATTATGATCCAGAACAACAACATCAGAAGCCAGGCAGATGCATTCCGCTGGGACCCTAATACACGCATTCAATAGGCAATTTGAAATATTCCCTAATCATAGTATTTACTAGGTAGTTCAACGCTGGTTAATATTATACGGTTTTGAACACTTTGAAGTTAAATTAAGTTTATTAGTGTAAGAAATTCATATAAATATGTGTATTTATTCCTATAGATATTGATATAAATATTTCTATTCATGGATTCATGTATTATTCTGTATTCATGTAGATGAAGATGTTGAAAAGGTCAATGCTGTAAATGCTAACTTGCTTTTCAAGTCAGCAAAAGCTCCTCTATTCAAGTGATCGTTAAAACATAATAAAACCTTCAAACTGAATAAATGATAGAGTTTGAAGTGGGGTGATTTCTGACGTTTTGGCATGAAGTTCATTTCGACGTAATGCGTGGGTGTGACTATAACAATATATCTGAATAAGATAAGTAGTATATAGGATGGATATGATCAGGTGTAAGGTAAGAGGTAAGTTAATAGCTGAAGCAACAACGATGGAAGAGAGACGGTAAAACGTTTGAATATTCTTTAGTTATAACTAATTGACATTAGGACACAGCTACAGTCCGCATCTTCAATTTATCACCTACTTGGCGTATAGCTCCCTGAATCAGTAGAGTAGTCTTATACGACACCACACCTCTCCCTTTCCCGATGGATGTAATACTCTGCACTTGACATAACTCTTTTATTCCTTACGTTATCCTTTTTTTTTTATTCTTACGATTGTGATAGCAAAGCCGGACATTCTAGAAATGGCGCCAGCTCCCAATTACAACCGCTGCCTCTCTTCTTAATTTCTGCAGGTAATTCTTCAGACTTAACCATTTTCATTTTTCCCCATAAACAAGTACCTCATCCCTTCATAATTAACTGTACATATCTTGGAATATGTGATATATGTGTGTGTTCATCCATGTCAAAAGTATATGTATTTACATGCACATATTAAGCAGTTCTATTATTATACACATGCTATGTTCGCTATACTTAAGTCTTATCCATGATTAAGCAGGTGCAAAGACATTCTCGCAATGTAGATTTTGTCTCATTAAACATAATTTACTCAGGACTATATCATTCACAGTGTCATCAACGTAAACGTAGAGCAGTGTTGTTTGAGAGATTCTGGTAGTTTTGAGAGGTTGTGACTATAGATGAGTTGGTAAAACATTAACGTGTGTTAAGATATGTGCACCAGTAAGAATGTTTGTTATTGTGCGTTGTACTAGTATTAAAAACATTTATTACATTTTATTTAGAACATTATCTATACAGCCGTAGAAACTGGAAATATTCAAAATGCTTGTCCTGGTCATTTGGCAAACTCTACTGTCATAACACCTCCAAGATAAACAATCTTAAACAATTGGAACCAATAATTTAGATGATGCATCAGTGTAGAAAACAAAACCCAATGAAACCTCGAAAATGGATCAAGAAGAGAAAACAATTACTTTTCTCTTGTAATTTATGTACTGTTCCCTAAAATAACATTTTAAAGTATAAATAGGCCTATAAATCCTGTAGAAAAAAAGGAATCTATCTCCAAGGCATGTAGATATACTGATAGGAGAGAATGGTGTGAAAGTGCGTGAAAGTGCTTGCCATGTGCTTGGGTTGATTATAAAAGGGCATTTTATTCAATCTCATATGTTTGGCGTATTACAATGCGAGAAATATATTAATTTCAGGACACGATGGTGAAAGCTAGTAATGCAACACGGAGTGGTTAATTCCTACAGGAGCTGACGATTCTATAATTGTCAACTCCTGCTTCATAGAAATATCACTGTGATAATGCAAGGTAACAAAATCCTGGCCTTGATTTCAGTCTATGGTAGATACATATCATTTTGTTTATGAAACAATGAATTGAGGTAATATGCAGCACAATTTAGAATAAGACATATCAATTGTATTTTGTTCGTTCATGACCTAAAATTTCACGCGAAAAGTGGTCTGTAAGGTGAAAGATTCCTGAGTGCTGTCAAGCCTTTTAGCAAATTTATAAAGACAAGGAGACTAAATGGCAAGTGGAGCAGATGAATAGAAAGCCTAGATAGCCGCAAGAGATAATAGAAATCCTAATAGTGGGAAACTAGGCTTTCGAAAATTATTAGACATAAATGAAACTAAAATAGGGTTTGTATAAGCTGAGGGAAGGGCAATGAAAGAAACTGTGTATGTTGACACGTTAAAAACATACGTTTCGTCTAAATAACACAAATAGTATAGTATTCGTGTCACTAACACATCTTCAGCGCCATCTATACCATGTACATTTGGTGTACTGAACAAGAGCGCGATGCAACAACTAAATTCTTTGTCTATAATATGAAATTATACAAATGCATCACAAACTAACTATAAAATAAGCCAGACCTAAATTAATACTACATCACTAGAAGTGAAGATGGCAGGGGAGTATTCAGAGGTAAGCTTCAATTTCATGAAACATTTATTAAATTTGTCAACATACAGTATGACAGCTAGAATACTGTTGCTAAATGTTGTAAATAATTGTTTTATAACCGAAGTAACATAATACTTACAAGAATTCTCATTAGATTTCTGACAACTGCAGTCTAAACTCAATACAGCCATTCCATCACTAATACTTTTCCAAACTGGATGTCCTTATATAAATAGGGAACGATTTCTCTGGTCTAGATGGAAAAATCAAGCTTCAATGAGGAACAGAATCAGCAACATTTGCGATAAGTAAGCAGACACTAATTGGAAGATATCGTGAAAGTATACAAGACGAATATAACGTTATACATGGTAAACGTCGCATGAAAAGTGAAGTTTATGAAAGAACACACCATGACATATCAGGATGTTATTCACATGCCGTAACAAAGTTTACAAGTTAAGCAATAAGGTAATGAAGCAAATTTTTTACACGAAAATGCTCTACGCTCTTAATATGAGACTTAAGATTGAGAACATCCAGGAAAATAGCAAAGTGAAAATACGGCATATCTTTATCGTACAAGGGTCGGTTGAAGAGTTCATAGGCTGACCAGATACTCGTATGGAATGTGACCAAATGTGAGGTATATATTTTCAATACTTCTTCCATCGGTGTTGCAGCGTTTAGACACCATTGGTGAAGAAACTTTCATACTGATGGTCTAAATAGTTATCAACAGCAGATATGACGTCATGACCACTGTGATACTGATTCCCAGCCAAGTGCTTTATCATGATGGGTTACAGGTGATAGTCAGATGGAGCCAAATCAGGAGATGGGAGGGTGATCAACCAGTTCAAAGCCGTAGTCAGGCACAACAGCCACTGAAGCCAAGACCTGTGTGCTGGAGCATTGTCCTAATAAAACAACACCGCTTTCGTCTGTTGTCCTAGTCGTTTGGTCTTGATAGCCTTTCATAACAGCCTCAACAAGTTGGCATATCATTCTCCATTGCTGGTGTGGCCCTTTTGAAGTTAGTCAATAAACACAATGGGGTTTGAATCCCAAAACACTGAAGTCATCACCTTCCCTGCGGGTGAAACGACATTGGCCTTCTTTGAAGTAGGTGAGGAAGGAAGTCTCCACTGCATGGATTGTATCTTTGTCTCTGGCTCAAAGTTATCAACCCAACATTTATCCTGGGTTAGGAAATATTCAAGGAAACAATGTCAGATTTTCCCGTGATGTGATCAGCCTGGAGTTCTTTTGAACAGATTTCAGAAGACGTGGCACCCAGCGAACACAATCTTTTGTCAAAACAAGTTCACTGGACAGAATATTCTCAACTCTCTCACGAGTGCATTGGCTATTTGATTTATACTCAATCGCTTGTCATCCATCACCATGTTGTGAACACAATCGATATCTTCCTCAGTTGTGGCAGTTGCAGCACGTCCAGACGTTGAGTCACCTTCAGGGCATTCCCTTCCCCTTCTATATCCAGCTGCCAACTTTTGCACTGTTGATAAAGCTGGAGCGGTTTCTCCTAAAGTAGCAGCTATGTCAGCATTTTTCTGCACATTCTTGATAACACCACGATGCCAAATCTTCTCCAAATTAATGCATGCAAGATTTCACAGCTCTAGGATCTCTCATTCATAGTCAGCCTATGAAACTTTCAGTCCATCCCCATAGAGACAGTCTACCAAAAAACACAACGCTTATATCATTTTACATGTGAAAAGTAAAATATTTCAAAAATTATCATAGATTTATCACAAAAGATTTATTGATTTCGAATATCACACATATTTAATAGATGCAGACTTTGTCTAAGAGGAGGATGTTTTGAATGTTATATATATTTATTCTTCGAAATCGAAGACAAATATTGAAAGAAAAAAATATATAATGTAAAATGGTGCAGTCAAAATGGTGCAGCCAACATAAAACTTATCAGATCTCCTCTAAAGCTCAGCACCACTAAATCAAGATTCATCTCCCTGTTAAGCAGTTATAGACATTATAGACAATGTATACTTTACTTAATCAACGTTATATAGCATTGTATCAGAACCTAAACATTCCATTAAACAAACTATACACCAATGTAAAGCCGATACACTCAGCATGATACACTCTGAAAACACAAGGTTGACACACTTGTCTGAGACACGGGAGATTAACTGGCAGTGCAGTAAAAGCTAGTAAGATTTCAGATATGGGCAACATGTAAGATGTCGTTGTAATTGTTGAAAAGTAAATCAAGAACGTTTTGGATAAAAATGTCTGCTGCGCTTTACAAAATAATATTTAGATGTCTATATTGTTATCAATGCTTTCGTCCATGATAGTTTTATAATACGTGTTACAATGGTTACTTTCATCTTATTCATTTTCATGTCTAGCTCATGTATGCTGATAGCATTTGACTTCCACGCAGGTGATGATTGGGTCAGGATTGATCAATAGAGTCGACATTGCACATAAGTTTTGTTATGTTTGTGCGTTTGATGTTGCAATCCGATCTTTTTTCGGCTTGAGCTGGCATGTTCTATAATAATAGAGCCCGGCTATTCTCACATCAGATTT
The DNA here is from genome assembly GCA_027564515.1 of Octopus rubescens. Classification (NCBI taxonomy): domain Eukaryota; kingdom Metazoa; phylum Mollusca; class Cephalopoda; order Octopoda; family Octopodidae; genus Octopus; species Octopus rubescens. The sequence goes on from JAOPUL010002961.1 coordinate 33,567,871, forward strand.
TGTGCGTGTTTATACAATTTATATTCTGTTTAGATTTGAAAGAGTCAACAGACACTGCAACTTAGTTATAGCTGGGGATATATCCCATGACTTGAAAGAATAGAAATCGTGTTTAATTGATATATTCTGATACATAATATCACACGGAATTTGTCGCAACTAAATTTCCGTTGCATTCTTCAGACATGGGTTTATGGTCAGCAGCGTTCATTATAAACTATTTATGTTATTTATAGAAAATATCCCCCTATCAAATAAAATATTGTGGCTTCATATTAGATTCATAATGCCATTTAATATGATCCATTTATTTCCATAAAAATAAATGATATATGTATACACATGTTTTTAGTCTTGTACATAGAAACACGCAGACTTACACACACAAACACCTTCACTCACAAGCACGCACGCACGCACACGCACGGACACACACATACATACAGTCAGGAAATCCACCGTAATGAGGTTAGTCTGAAAGGTCGTACTGAACTTATTTATGCCATTAATACCTAAATTAAACCGTCCGTTTTGAAAATTCAGCAAATATATATATATATATATATATATATATGTATGTATATATGAAGGGAAAGAGAGAGAGAGAGAGGGGGAAAGAGAGTGAGAGATTTTATTGATTGAAAAGTATTCTAAATTTCCTGAACAGATGGTCAAGTAATATTCTCCAATTTAAAATTAAGTGAATATATTTCGGATCTTCATTTGGGCTACGATACATATCCACGTTCATGCCATACAAAAACTTTTTAAAATGACCATTTAACCGTCTGGGGATTATCTCCTACGTCGTTTAGATCATGTGTACAGGAGATTTGACACTGGAAATTCACCGTTTTCAAGAGCTATTTCCACATGCATAAACCGTTTGGCAGCGTAGAGGAATTGTTGATCAAGTATACGGGTTTTAGTGATCCAATGTATTAAAATATAGAGGTTGAATCTACGTTGTTAGGTTCAACCTACCAGCCGACATCTTAGAACATCTAGCAGGAGATACCAGATGTGATGTTATAGTTTGCAGCTCTTTTGGAAAGCGATGTTAGTTTGCAGCTCTTTTGGAAAGAGCATTCGAACCGGATAGCTTATTGCCCCACTTCCTAATTCTACCCAATCACTTAAGCCCTTTAGGTAGCATGTGCACCTAAAGCATGTGCACGACGATAAAACCGTAAAGCGTACTTATTCGTTATTTAGCTTGTAATACATATCTAACATGAAATTAACTTAATTAATATTAGGCATCGAAGGAGGAGAGGGGGAGATATTATCATATATTCACGAAATTCACATAGCAGAATTTTAAAGGCAAAATGAAGTTAGATTAACTTATCTCTGAGACGCTCTCTCATGTGTCCATGGTTCCTACACACAGAAACATATAGTGAAACGCTAGCTGCTGCTGCTGGCGCATGCGTAAATTTCAGGGACGGCATGTTTTCTTTATTTATTTTATTTTTCTCGAATTCAGTCATTTTAAGGGAATCAATTTGTTATTTAGCTTGTAATACATATCTAACATGAAATTAACCGACGATAAAAGCGTAAAGCGTACTTATTTGTTATTTAGCTTGTAATACATATCTAACATGAAATTAACTTAATTACTATTAGGCATCGAAGGAGGAGAGGGGGAGATTTTAATATATATATATATATTATGGAGACTTGGCATAGTCGGAAAATTGGGGGAGTGGTTACATGACTACTTGAAAAACCAGGCTGCGGCACGCCAATGGAGCCCTCTCCAAGGAGACAGTAATAAAGAGTGGAGTGCCTCGGGGAACAGTATTGGGGCCTTCCGATGCTAATCTTCTACAGAAAGACCTTGATGCCATATATAAATGAGCTGAAGAAAACAACATGCAATTTAATGCAAGTAAATTTCAAACCCTCTGCTATCAGCTAGCTAGTGCTCACATGCCGCAACAATGATACTTTGGACCCAAAGGTGTGGCAATCCCAGAATCAAATACATTACGTGATCTGGGGATTGATATGAGCAACAAGGCCTCATTTCACATGCATATCATCAAGATGGTGGCAATGTTCAAGCAAGTGGCCGGATGGATTCTGAGAACCCTCAGAACAAGGGACCAGGAAACTATGCTGATTCTATGGAGGACATTTGTGCTTAGTCGTCTGGACTACTGCTCTCAACTGTGAACACCCTACAGTGTCGAGTTAATAACAGAACTTGAGTTACTGAGAGATACTGAAAAAGCTACGACTCTACTCCCTGGAGCCAAGATGGGAGAGGTATGCAGTGATATATATATGGAAGATCCTGGAGTGCCTGGCACCAAACTTTGGTATCAAGAGCTACACCAGCCTCAAACTGGATGTCACTGCACTATTCCAAAGATCCCAGCTATCCTGTCTAGAGTGAAAACCATGTACTGCAATAGCTTGGAATTCAAGGGCCCACAAATATTTAATGCCTTGCCAAAACATCTGCGGGATCTTCATGGTGTAGGGGTAGATGTTTTTAAGAAACAACTTGACCTCCTGCTGTCCAGGGTCCTGGATGAACCTATATTCATGGCAAGAAACTCAAAAGAGGGCAGCAGTGTCGAACTCCCTCCTTCATCAAAAGTCAATTGCATAAGGTTGGTCATTGAAAAGGTGATTACACTGGCGGTGCTCCGGCATGGCCACAGCCTTTGGGCTAAACCGTATAAAAGAATAAAAGAATATATATACATATACATAGGCAAGAAGTGGCCACGTCGAGTTCCTGTGCAAGAAGCACCCGCATCGAGTTCCTGTTGCAAGATGCAGCTGCATCAAGAGTCCTGTTGCAGGAAGCAGCTGCGTCAAGAGTTCTGTTGCAAGAAGTGGCCAGTCGAGAGTCCAGTGCCGGTGCCACATTAAAACCACCAGCACTGAGGGTCCATTGTTGGTGGCATGTTAAAACACCGAGCACACACTTTAAAGTGGTTGGCATTAGGAAGAGCATCCAGCTGTAGAAACCAAGCCAAATCAGACTGGAACCTGGTGCAGCCCTCCGGCTTGCCAGCTCTGATCAAACCGTCCAACTCATACCAGCATGGAAAATGGATGTATAATGATGATGATGATGATGATGATGAAATACACCCAATCTTTGGCTTACAAACATGCTGTAGTTTCTCTGTTTGCCTTTTCTTGTGCTACTCATGTGGGATCTGCTGCTCAGGAGTGACTGATTTCAAATCACTTCCAACTGGCACTCCTGATTTGCTTTTGTTTTATCTCCTCTTTTCTCCATATTGTGTCTTTACTCTCCCCACCACAATCATTTCCCCCCATGGTGTCAGCCCTCTGCAGTTCCCTCCCTGAAACTGTTGTTTTGCATCAGATCAAGTGAAATATTGACAGTGTCAATCTCACTGGTCATGGAGGGCATGAACAGGCCAGGAGAACAACCCCCTTCCTCCAAAGCAGCCTAAGACCAAATCAATATTTAAAAAGCAGTAGAGATGTGAAACCATTGAGATGTGATGCTAACAAACAATAAGATTACAAAACTAACGATTACAGGTTAGCATAAATAATGCGGAAAAAGAAAATTGGACTATTGATATGATGTCTGTATAAAGAACAAAGAATCAGATTTGCTGCTTTTCAAATAATAAATGCTTCAAAATGAAGACAACTTCTTCAGATTATATAATCTTCAAAGGAATGATATATTAAAGCAGTTTTTCCTTAGTGTTTCTCAAATAAATGTAATAGAACCTAATGTGTTCTTTTGATGGCTGGGTCATCTAAAGAATGTAGAATTTAGTCCCACTCAGAAATACAACAAAACACTTTAACCATAGTTTGAACTCATGAGTTATGAACTGCTAACCAAATATTTCATCCGTTGGCTATTTCATCTCTTATATGGTTCTTTTGTTTTGGGGGTTCCTTTTTTTTTTTAGTTCAAATATTGCAAATAATTATTGATTTTACTATTTCATATTTCCTTTATAAGAATAAAATAAGTAGACAGAAATGGTGAGGGATTGATTCTAATCGTTATACACTCGTCCTCTTACAGAATGTTTCTCATAATTGGCCAAAGGAAATCATTGATTAATTGATGACAAATCATTCAGCTGGGGAGATAGAAAGATAAAAGGAAATGGTCAATACCAGTAGTGGCTGATAGTATATATCAATGTATGTGTGTGCAGCTCTGGTATCATTCTACAGATTACAGCCAAAGATAAAGGTACAATTTTTCAACACTATTCCAATTTAAGGAAGGTGAAAAGAGAAAAAAAAAGAAGAAAAAAAAGTGATTTCATATAAAAACTTGCTAAATGCTAAATTCATCATTCAGGCTTGCCTCCAAGTGTTCATGAATAGCTTGCACCAATACAAAACAAGAAAAAAGATAGACTATCAAAAAAACAAACAGATGCTGACTTGACTGACAATCAGACAAACAGGTTGATAATGAAAGCAAAGAGATCTATTGAAAGTCAAACCAACCAAGACACATAACCTGTCTGGTCCAAAAGATAGATAATAAATTACTAGTACTTGATGGCGTTTTGTTGCAATACTACAATGCACTATAGAACATACGTATATGTACTGTACTATAGAACAGATATAGGACCACCAGGCCATGTGCCCTGTGAGAGCATGTGGCTTAGTGCTTAGGGTGTTGCACTCATGATCACAAGATCATGTTTTCAATCCCTGAACCTGTTGATGCATTGTATTCTTGAGCAAAATACTTCATTTCACGTTGCTCTGTAATCAGTTCAACATTTGATGTTGATTTGATGGAAGGAGTGCACTATTATTCAACAAGAAATTGCAGAATCCTCATCTGTTGTCTACAACAGGAGAGTCCATAATTTATATGTATAAATTTTTAGCAACACTGTATGGACAGACAAATGTGAGCACTTTGTTTTTATATACAATATCTTTGTGAACAGAAAAAAAAGGCATCAGCCAAACTGATTTCAACCCTGTGTGGGGATTCATTAATGACCAATGAAATATTGGTTTCAAAGTTTGGTACAAGGCCAGCAAGTTCGGAAGAGGGGGGTAAGTCGATTACATTGTAATGCTGGGTTTATAAGTAGAGAGGGTATGTTGTCACCGATGAAATCCCAACATAGGATCGAAACCAGTCCAGTTGAAATGTCTTTTCTGTCCACGAAGATACTACATTTGAAGACAAGATTTTACATTTGTCTATTATATAGTGTTGGCTAAAATTGATATTCTCTGAAGTACATATCATCATTTAACAGTCACTTTTTAATCCTTGCACGGGTTGGACGGAATTTGTGGAGGTGGATTTTCTAGAGCCAGATACCCTACTGTCGCCAACCCTCACCTGTTTCCAAGCATCTGTTCCCTCACCTGTTCCCTTTGACCAAGCATATTTTCATGAAAGATTGGAAACAAAGGACACTGCTTACATGACAGTGAGATTTGTTTACAATTAGCACATAAAGTCAAGGCAAAGAGACAGTAACACACACACACACACACGTAAATATATATATCATCATCATCATCTTTTAACGTCTGTTTTTCCATGCAGGCATGGGTTAGACGGTTTTGACTGGAAACTGGCAAGC
>JAOPUL010002961.1:33656344-33669654 GCA_027564515.1 Octopus rubescens
GCCTGTCGTATATATATATATATATATATATATATATATATATGTGTGTGTGTGTGTGTGCGTGTGTGTATCTATGTGTGTGTGTCTTTGTTTGTTCCCCACCACCACATTACAACCAGTGTTGGTATGTTTATGTCCCTGTAACATAGCAGTTCAGCAAAGGCGACTGATAGAATAAATACTAGGCTTAAAATAAGTCCTGGGGTCGATTTGTTCAAATAAAACCCTTTAAGGTGGTGCCCCAGCATGGCCACAGTCAAATGACTGAAACAAGTGAAAGATAAAAGATATATATATATACACACACACACATATATATAAATATATAGTGTATAGAAGGGGTTATAATCCAAGCTGTGTATTGTGAAGTACATCTGCATGTTCACAGTAATCACATCTATGTATATAGATGTTTTATTCTGAATGAGATATATATATATATATATATAGCATTTGAAATTTCTGGTGAATTCTATTTGCAAAGTAACTACAGTTCAAGACAAAAGACTGGAAAAATTTGGTAAATTTTTCCAGGCTTTTGTTTTGATATATATACATACATACATACATACAGAAAAAGCCTCTTAAATTTTGAAAACAATGTATAGTTATGCATATTAATTTGTATTTATTTTTCATATATATTTGTGAGTATATGAAGCTATTTGGGATGTCAACAGCCATACAATCCCCCAAAGTATCTTCGTGTGTGTCTTGGCATACTCTATCCATAGATGGAAAAGATTTTGATTGAAGTATATTCTATATTTGTTACATTTTTGACCTCACTAGTTAACACAACCATCATAGTTATCCAATGATATATACCGGTGAAAGTTTTAATTGAATTGCTCTTAGATGTTTTAGTTAAGCAGTCTTCATTTTCAAATTTTAAATGCCTATACCAATCATCCCATCTACATCAATTACTTTCCTAGTACCAAGGCCCTACAATGATTTTTTTTTCTCTTCCCTCCTCTCAGCAACATATATTTTTAAATATCGGATCCATGGATCAGCTGTCTTGCCTATACCAATTAATTCTCTACTCCAGGTAACATGATGGGCAAGATAGAGTATAGAAAGATAGTAGGGAAGCATGGTGATGAGAGAGGGGGGGGAGAGAGAGAGTGTGTGTGTGTGTGTGTGTGTGTGTGTGTGTGTGTGTGTGTGTGTGTGTATTAGATGACAGAAACAAAGTGAGAAGAAAGGGTGGTTGGTGGAAACTTAAACAAAACATAATGGTTGAGAGATTCAAATGTTGATATATATATATATATATGCCGTTTGTCCCTGGTCTATGCGTACCCCGGTCCTTAAGTCGGACTGGCCCCGGTCCTTAAGTCGGACTGGCCCCGGTCTGCAGTAGCGTCGAGAGTCCAGTGCCACGTTAAAAGCACCCAGCACACACTGTAATGTGGTTGGCGTTAGGAAGGGCATCCAGCCGGAGAAACCAAGCCAAATCAGACTAGAATGGTGCAGCCCACCCAGGCTTGCCGGCTCCGGTCAAACCGTCCAACCCATGCCCGCATGGAAAAACGGACGTTAAAGGATGATGATGATATATATATATATATATATATATATATAGCCAAATCTCTATTGTCACCACAATTTTTATATCTGTTTTGCCTAATTTGCATGGATTGGGGTAAGTCTTCTCCAGTCCAGCAGGTCTCCTCTTATTGTGGTCCTGTGTCATCTCCTTTCTGAGCTTCAGCCTCTTGAGATCAGTCATCAGTACCTTGTTCTAGGTCTTTCTTGGTCCCCTCCTTTCCAACTTTATACAACTGACACCTTCCATACCATCTATACACACACACACACAACATACACTTACATACGAAAATCTACAACATAAAAATTCAAAAGTATTTACCAATTCTTGGCACTTTGTTTCTGATTCTTCAAGTTTAACCTTGATAACATTTAACTCTTCCTCTAACGAAAGCACCTATTAATAAAGAAATTGGATGAAAAATAATTAGTAAGTTTTCCTGGAGAGTGGAGACAATAGAAAATATTTGACATGATAAATATTGGAAAAGTGTTTGCGTCTGCATGTTGTACAAGTGACCTGTTGTTTAAAAAAGAAATCCTTTGGAGTTCATCAATATTTATTTAACAAGAGTTAATGTAATAGTAGAGCCTAAGACTTGATATTTTACGAAATTTATAATACACCAAGACAGTCTTTTATTTTTTTAAGGCTTTGTTATAAGGACTGTGCTTTTAAATTTTCTCAAAATTTCCAAAGCAGGTTTGGGAAAGGAAGGGAAAAAAAAATTATGATTTAACCCTTTGGCATTCAGATAACTCTGTTAAATGTTATGCTTATTAATTCACATTGTTTTGAATTAATCATGCATTATCTCATAGCTTTGATATTTCAATAATGTGATTATTAATTCTTAGACTGACATTATCGGCTAGGTGTTAGAGGCCTGATCTGGCTGATTTTAACATAAAACAAGTAGAATATTTTGGCCGGATATGGCCAGTTTAAATGCTAAAGGGTTAAGGGTTATTGTCAAGACCAGATACTTGCAACAGAGTGGACTCCTCAAAAGGAACCCTAAGCCCAGATGGTGATGCTAAACCAGATGATGGATTAATATTACATATTTCTAGCCCACCTAGCTGTAAATTAATTAATACAATGAGGAAGTACAATTCCTTTGTAAGTCGGAGCACTCCATAATTGATGAATGTTTCATTAACATACAGTATTGAGTACAAATCATTCTTTGACTTAACCCTTTAGCATTTAAACCAGCCATATCAGGCCAATATATTCTACCTGTTTTATGTTCAAACCAGCCAGATCTGGCCACTCACACCCATCCTACAATGTCATTCTAAATGTTAACGTGATTGAATAGCCAATATGATGGAATAACAAGGAAAAACAAAAGAAGCTTACTTTATTATTCACAGTGATGTTTTCAGACTGCAGCTGAGCATTCTTTGCACTCAAATTAGCAGTCAATTCAAGTAGCTCAGATTCCCGCACTTTACATGATTCAATATCTACTTTTATATCAGTGTACTGCTGACTCTGGTCTGAAAGTTCATTCTGTATATCAGATAATTCCTCTTGACTTCTGTAAAATATGATGAAAATTACAAGACCAAATTAAAATTTTATATATATATATATATATATATATATATATATGCAGTCCACTGCATCTTATATTAGAAACAGCTGTAAGCAAATGAAGTACATAAGATTATTGGTTACTCTTTTGTCGTCTCTGTTCTTATACATACATATACATATATATATTGTGGACATCATAAGAATCTAGAAACTTTGAGAGAACATGAAATAATTCTTTTTTGGAACAGTGAATCTCAAAACAGATAATGCTATAAATAATAAATAGTGTGTTAAATAAATATTGAGTTTAAAAAATCCTAACCCAATATTTACATTCGTTATATATATATTCATTCGATGCCATGTAAAATGCACTCGTGCCAGTGCTATGTTTTCGCGCCCAGCACACTCTGTAACGTGGTTGGTGCTAGGAAGGGCATCCAGCCATAGAAACATGTCAAAACAGAAAATCTAAGCAGTCTCAAAACTATCAGGGTGGGCCCTCCGCTCCTTCAAGACTAGGGCCAAGATTTTAATGATTTCATTATGGAAATCCCTATTAAGGTGACACACTGAATACTGCAGTAAACTCTGGTCTCCATATTCAAGCAATAGAACAGCTACAGCGATCTTTCCTCAACAAAATCGCGACTGTCCGCAGACTCTCATACTGGGAGCAACTGAAGAAAGTCAAGCTTTACTCTCTTGAGCGCAGGCGTGAATGCTACGCAGCAATTTATACTTGGCGTATCCTTGAGGGGCAAGTCCTGAATCTCTCAAACACAATCACATTTCAAAGAAATGCACGAAGAGGGCGACTTTGCAATATACCTGCTGTTTCTAACCATACTCCAGCTGCTATTCAGAACTCTCGAAGAAACTCTTTTGCCATAAGAGGACCGAAAATGTTCAACTCTCTCCCAATAAGTCTTAGAAACATGACCTCTTGCCATACAGATGTCTTCAAACAGGCTCTCGACCGATACCTAGTGGGCCTCCCAGACCAGCCTCTCATCCCTGGTTTCACCCAATACCGAAAGATCAAAGGCAACTTCATCATCGACTGGGCTATGCACATAGTTTGTGAAGAACCTTCTCACCAAGCTGCCATGGGAAGGAATGGGGTGAATTCTACGAATTGACCTGAGTTCATCTGAGCTCAAACACTGAATACAAGAATACAAGAAAATTGTCATATAATTTCAATGAAATGTATATGAAACAATTATCACATTTCTACAAAAGGCAAACCTCCCCCCACTATACATACAATATAACCATATAATATAATATAACATACAATATAACCATATAACCATATAATGAAGGATAAATAAAATGAATGTCTCATTATTCTTGTAAAGGAAGTATCAAAGTAAATCATTTGATTTCCAGAACACCATCACTCACCCACTCATATTTCATCGCAAAAAGATGTCAGAGATAAACTGCATACAAATTATTGTTGAAAGTTAAAGTCAAAGCAATAGCAGTATGTTATTTTAGTAATATAGATTTGTTCTTGTGTTCTAATGTTGAAAATGTGACTATTTTAATTAAAACTTATTTACATTTAGAGTAAACACTTTTGTGCTGAAGGTGGGTGCTGCTGTACTCTGTCTCTGAATGCAGAGTTGATGTCCCATTGGGAGGTGAAGCAGCTCAGTAGGTAATATATTTTTGCTTAATGGCATAAGGTTAGAGCATTAACTGTACATAATGAAAATGTTCCTAACCCATTTTAAAATCCCAATTTGATTTAATGGGCATAATTGGTATTATGGTATCTATAATATATTAGTAAAAATTTGATGATTCGTTCAATCAATCTTATTTATGAGAACAACTTAATCATTATATGATGTGTTTAATGAATTGAAACAGAGAAATAAAATAACCAGTCTATTTATTAGGATCTAACGAAAATGAAGTAAATCTGCTCATTTACCATCATTATTCAATTTGATTATAATAATTTGTTTAATATAAAGTGTATTAGAACTCATCAAACAGTCTTAACCATCTAATAATTGATAAGAGTTGGAGATAATATATAGCAAACTAGTCCGTTAAGAAATCTTTGTTATAGATGGGAGCAGTATTTATAGTGAGAAGTAATGTTTATCGCCACTTAAACGTGGGTATTCTTAAATAGCAGTAATATATAGCATTATAGTAAAAGTGTGTGTGCAAAATCAATCAGAATTGATAGCTTGCATTCCTTTAACATGGTCCCTAAACAGAAGGACCTGTAGGATATGCTACCTTTGCTATAAGGAAAACATACACATATACTATATATGCAAGGCAAATTTTGTTTGTGTGTATGCATACATATGGACAGTCAGACAAATAGGGAAAGAAAGAGTGAGTCATTTTTTTTTTTTTACATACTGGTCATAACTGCTTTTAATATCTTCTAGGCCCTGAAGTTTTGTCTTCAATTCTTTAATTCTTGCCTTCTGGTTTTGAAGAACATCTTTAAACTTTGATAGCGTGTCTTCTTTGTCTCTGCATTCATCTTCCAAACATATAATCTAGTAAATAGATTAAAGAAGAAACAGTTTAGAAAATATTCAATTTAATGCAGAATCTACAGAAATCATATCCTATTTACATTATTTTGCCACAGTATTTATAGACTTTTACAATTTTTCTGTAATAAACAGTTTTACTTCTATTTTCCTCTGTAATTTGAAGTTTTTTTCTCCTTTACTTGTTTCAGTCACTGAATTGCAAACATGCTCAGGGCACTGCCTTGAAGGGTTTAGTCTAAAAAATCGACATCAGTAGTTATATTTTAAAGTCTGGTACTTATTCTATTGGGCTCTTTTGCCAAACTGCTAGGTTACAGGGACAATAAACAAACACAAAGACAAGACAAGACACACACACATACACACGCACACACACACACACACACACATACATGATAGGCACACACACAGTTTCTGCCTAGCAAACGCACAAGGTATTAATCAGCCCAGAAGACAATTGCTCAATGTGCCATGCAGTGGGATTGAACCCAAAACCACATGGTTGCAAAGCAAGCTTCTTAACCACACAGCCAAGCCTGTGCTTGTTCACAAAAATTACAAGGACGGAAGTGCTTGACCTGTTTGCTCATTTAAATGCCAATCACTGACAAGGAAGAAATAAAAGCAGTACTTTTAGCCGACCAACCTCTGGTAAATTGAATAATGTATCTTGACTAAAAATACAATACAACATCATTATCATTGTATAATTTATTTAGTAGTTTAATAACATCCTTGTTGGACTCAAAGAATATATAAGAGAAAGATTTCCAAGACTATATTTTCCCTGTATGGTAGTCTTTATCAAAGCCTATTTATATCTCAGATGATAAGAAACAGTTCGAAGTAGATTTTTTAGGACAGGTCTTTACACACAAGTCAGTTAAAAATATCTTAGTAAATAATCTCAGTTAAATGAAATCTCTAAGTAAACATTTGATTTGCTGTCAGTATAGGTAGCTTTGCAAATGATCCCATTTACAAATAGATATTTCACATATCATTATCATCATTTAACATCTGTTTTCTATGCTGGCATGGGTTGGATGGTTTGACAGAATCCAGTGAGCTGCAAGGTTGCAGCATGCTCCGATGTCAGCTTTTGCATGGTTTCAACAGCTCGATGCCATTCCTAATGCCAACCACATTATAGTGTGTACTGCAAGCTTTTTATTTTGTACCACCAGTACTAGTGAAGTCACCAAGTAACTTGCAAGACAAACAAAAGAACAGGAAAGAAGGGGAAAGGGTAGCATTTGAGAAGGGGAGGGCCAATGGTTTTATGCTAGGTGTTGAGAGGCTAAAGAGTGATGGAGAAACAACCTATATAAGACATACAAGGTTATTCCACCATATATAAATGTGGGTGGGAGGGACTGGAGAGAAAATAGAGATGGTGGTGACAGGATCAAAAATTGTTGAAACAGGTTGACTTCATGAAATTATTTTTAGTCTTCAAAAGTTGATAAACATGCTGACCCTCTACAGTAAAATATGTTTATTTCAATGTCGTGAGATAACATAACAGTAGAGTAATTAGATGAAATGAGAGACACAGAACAAATTTATTTATTTATTACTTACTACACAACAGTTAGTTATCTTTACTAGTATTGGTTATAATGCATTTTACAAATAGGGACAATTGTTTATAACTGCTAAATATGACTCTTCTTATTAATAACTGCATTGTTTTTTCCAGGTAAACTTACATCTGACTGTTCAAAGAAAACTTAAAAAATAACTAGTAGCAATTTCTCTTGAAAAATGGACAAAATTTAGTATTATCGTGGTGTTATCAAGTACCTGCAGAAAAAGGCTTTAGTCCCCAAGGACATTGATGCTGACGTGGTTGCTACATTAGGGGATGATGCTCCAGCTTTATCAACAGTGCAAAAGTGGACAACTGAATTTAGGAGGGGAAGGGATAGTCTTGAAGATGACCCAAGGTCTGAAAGTCCTGCAACTGCCACCACTGAGGAAAACATTGATTGTGTTCACCACATGGCGATGGATGACAGACAATTAACTATAAATCAAATAGCCAATGCTATTCACATATCCCATTAGAGAGTTGAGAATATTCTGCACAATGAACTTGGCATGATGAAAGTTTCTGGTCAGTGGGTGCCATGTCTTCTGACACTTGATCAAAAGCACTGATCACATCATGGGAAAATCTGACATTGTTCGAGACAGATCCAGCTGGTTTCCTTGAACATTTCCTAAGCCAGGATGAGTGTTGGGTTCATCACTTTGAGCCAGAGACAAAGAGACAATCTAGGCAGTGGAAACACCCCTCCTCACCTGTTCTAAAGAAGACAAAGGTTGTCTCATCTGCAGGGAAGGTGATGGCGTCAGTTTTTTGGGATGCAAAAGGCATTGTGTCTATTGACTATCTTCAAAAGGGCTACACCATCAATGGAGAGTACTATGCCAACTTGCTGAGGCAGTTACAAAAAGGCTATCAAGACCAAACGCCCAGGAAAATTGATGAAAGAAGTCTTGTTTCATCATAGCAATGTTCCAGCACACAGGTCCTTGGTCTCAATGGCTGCTGTGCATAACTGTGGCTTTGAACTAGTTGATCACCCTCCATATCCTCCTACGTTTACCCCATCTGACTATCATCTGTTCCCCAACATGAAAAAACGCTTGGCTGGGAACCAGTATCGCAGTGATGATGATGTCATATCTGCAGTTGATGACTTTTTTTAACCAACAGGATGAAAGCTTTTTCACCAATGGGATCCTAGCACTGCAGCACCAATGGAAGAAGTGTGTGAACCACAAGAGGGACTATATTGAAAAATAAACCTCATTTGGTCACATTCCATAAGAATATCTTGGTCAGCCTATGAACTTTTCAGCCGGCCCTCATAGATATCAAAGAAGATGGATTTGACATGGTACACTAAGACTATCGCAGAGGTTCCTACTTCTCCAGGGGTAATGGAATTCGATAAAGGTACTTATTAGTGAAAGAATAGCATTTATTGTTATAGATTTTGAAATAGATTGTGCTATGGTCTCCTATAATGTTTATGGATAGTGTGATTTAGATGCTTGCTTCCTAATTATGTGGTTTTGCATTCAGTCCCAGTGCTGGGCACCTTCGGCAAATGTCCTGGGCCAACCAAAGCCTTGTGAGTAGATTTGGTAAATGGAAACTGAAAGAAGCTTGTTGTGTATGTGAGTGAGTAAGTGAGTGTGTATGTGAGAGTGTTTGTGCATACCCTTGTCTAGACATCGCATGATGGTTGTAAATGAGCATCACCATCATACATGTAAAGTTGCTTGTTTCCAGTCTTCTGTGAGAAACATGTTTAGCCACAGAGAAATTTTACCTTGCTTGGAAACAGGTATGGGTTGGCAACAGGGAGGACATACAGCCATAGAAAATCTGCCTTGATGAATTCCGTCTGACTCATGCAAGCATGGAAAAGTGGACAATATGATGATGAGGATGACGATGAGCTGTAGAATCATGGTAGTAAACTGAAAAATGTTGGTAATCACTGGTTTGTTGTGTGTATAATGGTAAAGACCATAGAACAGTAGTAAGTTCTAAGCTGATGACCAACTTGTATTTCTAGTTCTTCAGTGTTTCCTAACATGGATGTTAAAATTCATTTCAGGAGGTGCTCGGAATTCAAGTTAAATTTCACCTGCTTTTGAATCCCACTACAGTAGACTTAAGGAAGGGTGATGTCCAATTCTACATCACATCAGGGGTGGGGTGGGGTGGACTAATAAAAAGCTAGGAAACACTTTAATTGCTAATGCCTTGACAAAAAACTGCTTGAGTATTCATAGTAGATAATGGTTTAAAATTTTGGCACAAGGCCAGCAATTTCAGGGGAGGGGCTAAGTCGATTAAATTGATCCCAGTGTTCAACTGGTACTTATTTTATCGAACCCGAAAGGATGAAAATTAAAGTCAACCCCGACGGAATTTGAACTCAGAACGTAAAGCCAAACAAAATGCTGTTAAGCATTTTGCCTGGCGTGCTTTGCCTGGCGTGCTTGTCGCATAGTAGATAATGAGAATAGGTGATTTTGATAGAACATCTTTTTTACTTGTTTCAGTCATTGGACTGGACCTAGCTTTGAAGAGTTTTAGTTGAACTAATCGACCTGAGTACTTATTTTCAAATCTGGTACGTAATTCTATTAGTCTCTTTTGCCAATTCTCTAAGTTACAGGGACGTAAACAAACCAACATTAGTTGTCAAGCGATGATGGGGGACAAACACAAATATACACACATTTAGATACACACACACACACATATAGGACAAGCTTCTTCGAGTTTCCATCTACCAAATCAACTCACAAGGCTTCGGTCAACCCTAGGTTGTAGTAGAAGACACCTGCCCAAGGTGCCGCACAATGGGACTGAACACAAAACGACATACATGGTCAGGAAGCAAGCTTCTCATCCACACAGCCACACTGATGAATATGTAGATAAATGTTAGAAACTATAAAAATTCATGTCCTTATTGAGTTTTTTTTTAGTTTTTTTATTAGAGACAACAAAAAATTGTAATAGTTTAAAGATGAACAGAGTATAGCAGTTGATTTTTTTTTTTTCCTTTTTATTTTGGTTTCAAGTTTTTCTTAAATCCTAATTTGTAATTATTGCAATATCTGCAATTGACAGTTTTCATTGTAAACTAAGTATGATTCAACTAGGTCAGCTTGTGATCAGATAAAAATAGTTCATAAACATACATGGAAATAAATAGAGAAGATTAATGGGAAACTGGCAGCAGACAATGACGTGAGAGTGTGGAGAGAGAATAGATATATGGATAGAGGGGAAAGGTAAACAGAGAGAGAAAGAGAGAGAGAGAAAGAGTGAGGGAGAGAGAAAAGGGAGAGAGGGAAAGAGAGAAAGAGAGAAAGAGAGCGTGCATGAGTGTGCGTGGGTGAAGTAGGCAGGTAATTAAGTAAAATCCAACTTTAAAACGTATTTCTATTTGAATATCTGTGGCAGGTAAATTTCAAATCTTGTACGTTAATATGGGCAAAAACAAAACCGCTAGGAGGTGCATGTGTCTGCGTGCGCGTGTGTGATGCGTTGTGGAGTCTAATAGTTTGTGCGCATGCGCGTTTGAGTGTGCCTTGTTTTCATTGGATTTGGTAGGGAAGGCTAATTTGGGATGATGGAATTTTGGAGATAATTGAAACTAAATATAATTTTCTTTATTCGTGACGTCAAATAACAAAAGCTTGTGAAATCTAAAAATAGAATTTAAATCTCAGAATTCATATTAGATGGACAATGAATGAAGTTCGGAAGGGATAGATGGATGTGTGTGTGTGTGTGGGGGGGTTGTTTGCGTGTGTGTGCGTGTGTGACAGTGCGTGCGTGAGTGCGCGTTAGCTGTGTTTGGTGCGCGTTAGCTGTGTGTGGAGTGCGTTGGGATCAGCGGCAGTGACTAATTTGGGAAAATGAATTTAAGGAATAATGGAATTTTAAGTTGATGGATATTATTATTTCTTCCTTGCTAGTGAAGTCAATTAATGGCAAGTTTCTGTAGAAGCTAAAGCTGGAATTTAGATCTCATTGTTCGTAAATAAAGGAGCATACAAGATGGCTGGAAGGGGAAACTAAACTGATATGAAGACATGATTAAATGAAACCACTGGTCATAATGCCTTTAAACCTACTATTAATAAGAGCTTAAGAAAACTGGATCGACTAATTTGCACATATAACACATTCTGGGCAGCTAGTATAATTATTAACTCTCCATGAGTCTCTGCTTGTAAAGCACCCATTCTAAGCGTTTGAGTAAATAAAATATACCAGTTTTCATATATAACGTAAGGTATTCTATGCAGCTAATTCTATCAATATCATTGAAAAAACACTGTTAACGCACCAGGAGCACGTATACGTGTATACCTATTCTCTCTCTCCCCTCTCTCTCCCCCTCTCTCCCCCTCTCTCCCCCTCTCTCTCTCACACACACACACACACACAAACACATGTACACGTGTGTGTGTGTGTGAGTGTTTATATGCAAGTGTGTATGTATATGTGTGTATACATATGCAATATGGTAATTTATAAATGTTTGTTTTATGTCTGAAAGAAACTTCAATTAAGAAACTTTGTATGTTAAGAACACCACAGAGCTCGCCCGGAAAGATGGCAGTGGATCGTCAGACACCGGTATTCCGGCTTGATTTAGCCTCCTCGGTGGCGATCATTCTGGGCGAAGTCGGAACTTCCGTTCCAATAGCGAAATCAACAAACAAAACGTTTACTGATTGTCCGAAAGCTGACCAGACAGAAATGAAATCAATATACGCAAATGAAACAGTATTAAGTTAAAACAGCAATGAAAATAACACTTATAATGTATTACAGGTTCCACTTTAAAATATAGTTGTGTTTAACTTTGCTTGACAACTGCGTCAGTAATATTTTTTATTTGAACTTCAGTTTGCCAATAATTTGTATTTTATCTCAAGTGTGACTGTGTTATTTGCTCATCAGTGCACCAATAAGTGTTCATCGTATTTCCATTGCGCTACGAAGTGAAAAATATTGAAGAATCACTGCAGTACGTACGAGAAATAACACGCATATCTTCAAATTACATTTAACAGTTATACAAACGAAACAGAACACATTGGATGACGTATTTTTGGATATATTATGCTTTAAAAAAAGAAGGGGGCGGGTGATCCTAGTTTTGCACGATCAGGGTTGATCCGAGCCTAAACAACAACAACAACCAATTATTTTAAACATACTTCTATGGAATTTCTCTTGACTTATGAGAAAACTTTTCAGTAATTTTGTCGTAAAATCCTGACTTGCATTGAAGATTATGCAACAATTATTTTTCAATTGACAAAAGGGATAAACTTTTCAATCTTTCTCTACTTTGAATAAGATTTAATTCTTAATCTCTGCTTCAAAGCGGAGAAGCAGCTCTCTACATATGAATTTTTTAGCTGCAACCATTAAAATTCATTCAATTAAATGTTTTTTTCAAGTCATTCAAGTTTATATAAACAGACATTTTGATTTTTATCTTGGGAGACAGTTTCAAACCTTAAAAATCCTATATATACCATTGCTGTCCAATGAATAACGTAATAAGCATGACAGCTGACATAAATGTGTAATGTCACTGACTTTAACAAGTATTGCTAAAAGAACTTTGCTTCTTGGATTTCTTTTTAATTTCATCACCGTAACACATGACAGATTCTGTGAGATCATTACGTATTAAATTTGACATTCCACGGAAAGTCGTAATGTCGCCAGAGAAAGCGCTCAACTGTCCATTATATTTATTTAACACGTCAACAAATTCAACATAGTTACCTCTGTTTCCTGAACGACTGGCTTCGTCATTACTTTAAATGTTTACCCATCTGTCTTTGCTAAGCGACATACTGTATCCATATAATGTTGCATGATGTCTCGGTCGATTTCAAAAAGCTATGCTGATTATCACAAACTCTCTTTCGATTATCAATCGTTGGACAGAAGGACATATATTTAAGATATTACAACCTAAAAGTAACTTTTTGATAGATTATGTTTTTTTTAGAGTATAGAGAGTTTGTGTGTGTGTGTGTGTGTGTGTGTGTGTGTGTGTGTGTGTGTGTGTGTGTGTTTGTGTGTGTGTGTGTGTGTG
>JAOPUL010002961.1:33675301-33687830 GCA_027564515.1 Octopus rubescens
TCCAGTCAAAACCGTCTAACCCATGCCTGCATGGAAAAAGAGACGTTAAAGGATGATGATGATGATGATGATGATGAAATGATAGCTCCAAGGTAAACCAAAGTCATGAAGAAATACTGTGTAGATTATTTGATGAATGGTCTATAGTGGAGACAGAATGTGGATGATAAAAGGAATAAAAGACAAAATATAGTATAGCAAGTATTTTAAGTGAAGAAATGAAATCAATAACAATTTCATAATTTCGAATAATTTTAACTTTGATTTTATATTTCTAACTTCATGCTGACAATGAGAAAATGTTTAAAATAAGTTTGAGTAATAAATTAACACCAAAGAGCAGGTTCAATAAATAAATTTATTTTACTGAATTGCATTATGAGGGACTGTAGATGGACAATCTGATCTTAACTCTTTCATTGCAAGATTAAATTTCATGTTTATTCCAGAAATGATGGTAAAAAACAAAAAAAATAGTTTCAAACATGACATTCCCCAACCAAAGATAGATTGGTATATAAAACTAAAATTTTGAGTGGATATATCTGCCTTCCACAGCAGAAAGGGATAATGGTATATATTTAGAGGGTCATTTGGCAGCAATTTAAATAGTTGTTTAAAACTAAATTGCAAATTTTCAGAAAGTGATTTGAACTTTACTCTGTAAGTCTCCAATTCTAAACTGGGATCATCAGCCTAACAATAATAATTTTAGACACAGGTACAAGGCCATAGATTTGAGGGGAGGAGTTAGTCAATTAAATTGACCCCAATACTTGACTGGTACTTTATTTCATCAATCCCAGGACGATGAAAGGCAAAGTTGTCTTTGGTGTGATTTGAACTCAGAGCATAGACAGTCAGAATACCATAAAGCATTCTGTTCAAAGCTCTAACAACTCCTCTGTCAATCCACCACTTTGAGCCTGACATTAAAAACAATAATTAAATAGATATTGAATATACAGACCTGGTACGTCCGAATAATGGCTTGGCAATCTCGACGAATTTGCTCACATTCTTCTTTCGATTCTTTTAATTTAGTATTTAGAATTTGCAAAGAAGTTTTGGTCTCCTGGAAAAAAATAATAACAATTTTATTACTTTTAATAATTCCAATAATTCTGAAATAAACTGTCAGTATGTTAAAAGAATAGAAAAGAAAAAAAAAGACAAACAGAGAGACAGACTAAGCCAGTGTGTGTTAAGTATATTTTGTGGGGACACAGTATAATGCTGGTGATAGAATACAAGATACTGGTTCTTAACCCACTTTAGATCAGCCCTAGTTCCATGATATAAATTTCCTGTTTTAACATGAACTAAATTAAAGCCTTTCATCAAAATTTATGTTAATTTATGCTCCAGACACCAGCTTATTCACGACAGTTATTTTACTAAATACTTTGTTATTTTCAAAATTAAGTGAAACAGAGGTAGTGTATTTCAATAGAAATTTAGTAACAAAAGGGTTAAACAGCAGTATTTTTCATAACTGTTCATAACTGTGGTGCCCCAGCATGGATACAGCTTTGGGCTGGAATGCATAAAAGAATAAACATGAAGCCTGAGAAATATTGACACCCATGTCTTCTTCAAACATATTTAAGGACATAAATATAACTGATCCAAGTTAAAGTATTTTCTTCAAGGAAATAAGAAATTAAAATTTATGGCAAACTCTTTTTTAATTTTCTTTATACAATAACATATTATAATAATGTATAATAATACAGCAATGTCACTGGAAGTATTTTCAACTGGGAATCCAAACAAGGAATTAAATAGTAATGGTTTTTACACAGACATCATACCTAAGACATTCAGGGGAAAGGGCAGGTATGATGTTCGAACCTTTTACTGGGGTATTAGCACATAGGTGGCTCAAGGAATCAGTTCTTTGAAAACTACACAAATTGCAACAAGTTCATAATGATTTCAAATGTTGGCACAAGGCCTGCAATTTCGAGGGAGGGTGTAAGTCAATTACATCGATCCTAGTGTTCAACTGGTACTTATTTTATCAACCCCGAAAGGATGAAAGACAAAGTCGACCTTGGTAGAATTTGAACTCAGATCGTAAAGACAGCTGAAATTCAGCTCTATATAGTTGATTATGTAGAGGTGGATATGTGATTGAAGTGTTGGATTACTGAACTAAATTCAACCACTCCACTAAATTGTGTTGCACATGGTTCATCAAAACTTGAGGTACCTTTTATATAGAGTTTGTGAAAGGTACCACAAGGTAGATGTGACCATTATGAAACAGACTATGAACTAATCTATCACTCAGCATTGTTCTAAAATAGGCATGGGCAACCTTTTTTGAGAAACAGGCATATGAGACATGGCTCATCAACAGGTGGGCTGTAACACTAAAAGAAATTCAAGGTAATTTTTTTGTTAAGCTTACTGTTCAGAAAGTTCCGTGGGCTGCAGATTGTTCATGACTGTTTTAAAATGTATCCTAACTATATCTCACTGCAAGTCTTGGGATAATTAGCTTCACCAATGAAGCCAGGTATTAGGATCAGCAAACAGTAGCAGTAATGCTAGTAGTAATAATACCTATTGTTGTTTAGCTCCAGGTCAGTCCACATCAGATATATCTATGGTTAAAGGAATTCCAATCATGATCATCCAGTCTTTTGTGAGGTATCTATGACTACATTAACCCTTTTGTTACCATATTTTTTGTGTAATAAACAGTCTTGGTTTCAAATAGCTTTGAAAATAATAAATAATTTATTAAAATAACTTTGTCCTTATTAAGCTGGTGTTAAGAACACAAATTAGTATGAAATTCTAATAGACGGTTTTGGTTTATATTCCTAAGAGGGTAGGTGTAATTTTAGGGATATTGGGACGCTATTTCTAGCAGATAGAGCAAGAACCACATAGAACATTTCTCAATGGCTCATAGTAGTAATAACAGTAGGGGACAGGAACTGATACTAAGTCTAACTTCAAAGAAGTGTGGTTATCTTTAGAATATATAACAAGCTGTGAAATAAACTGATCAACTCTAATACTCAAATGTAAATTTGCAGTTCTATTCAATGCACTAGAGATAAAATTAACCCTTTAGCATTTAAACTGACCATTGCTAGCCCAAATATCCTACTTGTTTTATAGTCAAACTGGTCAGATCTGGCCTCTCATACCTATCCTACAATGTTACTTACATCATCAAAATCTTGAAGCTATGAGAGAATGCATGATTAATTCAAAACAATGTGAGTATATATGCAGTAATCTAAATGCTAAAGGGTAAAAACAAAAACCCCAAAATTGTTAGTAGAATAGAAGAAGAACTGAATGCAAAGGAGTACATTACTTTGTGAGTATCTGCTTCAACAGCAAGTTTATTCTGTGTCCACTTTAAACGACCCTCAGAAGCCGATAAGGCTTCTTTGTGTTTTTCAACTTCTCGCTGTACAACAATGAAATCTGCAGACTGAAATACAGAAGAAAATAAGAGAGATTCATAAATGGGTAATTGTGGGTTACAAATTAAAATTAATAGTTTTGAAATTAGTAAGATTAATTATAATTAGTATAATCTAAATACAGTGTTTGCTCAGGGCTTTTTGTAATATTTACTTACAATAATGTTAAGTTAACCTATAAAACAAGTTTCATAAAAAAAAAAAAATCTTTATAATTTTATTAATTAATCAGGGGACAAGGTGAGATATAAACAGCTGATTCTCTGTCTCAATTTTTCTGTAACAAAATGTGGGTAGGGAAGAATTTTTGGAGGAAAGAATGATTAAGAAAGTATTGTGATGGGAGAAATATCGATTTCAAATTTTGGCACAAGGCCAGCAATTTCGGTGGAGGGAGAAAGTCAATTACATCAACTCCTGTACTCAACTGGTACTTATTTAATCGACCCCTTAAAGGATGAAAGGCAAAATCGACCTCGGCGGAATTTGAACTCAGAACGTGAAGACAGATGAAATGCCACTAAGCATGTTGCCCACCATGCTAACGATTCTGCCAGTTCGCCGCCTTCTGATAGGTGAAATATCATAGACTAAAAAGAAGAGGAAAGATGGACACATCAGATATGCTGGGGTGGAGATAGAAAACTGCTACACACTACTTCAGAGTAAGCTGCTGTAGCAGAAGTAGCAGATAGGGAAAAAGTGCAGAACTGTGAACTACTATCCAATATTGGAAAATCAAATGTTTTGTTTTTTTTAAAGACACTTTATAGCTTAAAGTTGAAACCACCACTAAATGCTTGATGTTCCCAAATTTATAATGGATTACAGAACTTGTAATTGTTATAGATTATGAATAAATTATCTATCAGTTTTGTTGCTCTCAAGAGTTAAGACCACTTACATCATCATCATCTTCATCAACATTTAATGTCTGTTTCCTATGCTAGCATGGGTTGGACGGCTTGACAGGAACTGGCAAGACCAGGGGCCGCACCAGCTTCCATAGTCTGTTTTGGCTTGGTTTCTACAGCTGGATACCCTTCCCAATGCCAATCACTTTACAGAGTGTACTGTGGTGCTTTTTATGTGGCACCAACACCTACACCAATGCTTTTTATGTGGCACCATGGTTTTAGGATCTCAATTCTGTTGTGGTGGGCGGGTCTTCTCAAGTACAGCATTATGCCACATTTCTCATAATGGCTACTGCAAGCAGGGTATGGCAGGATTTGAACAAAGAATCCAAAGACCCAGAACAAATACTGCTGTGTTTTTTTTTTGTTTTGTTTTTCCTGTTAACAATGTGTACACATATATATCTACTATATAAATGCGAGTGTATGTGGTTATGTATGTGTGTTTAGCCCTTTCTGAAACAGTGTGCCCTTGAGAAAAACAATTTGATTTTCAAAATCTGAGTCTCAAAGAACAGGTCAACCATAAATAATAACAAAAACATATAATCTTCTATGAGAAATAACTCAACTTTTAGATCAACAACTCTCCCACTCCATATCTTTCACCACCAATGTATCTCTGTATATATTTACCATACTCTTTGACACTCACTCTCTCTGTATATGTATTAACTCACACGTATTGCTTTCATTTTGCTTAAAACCTCTCCTAATGTTTACTTTCATTTTATAATACACAGCTATTCATGCACAAAATGCTTAGCTTCCAATCCTGTTTTTTGAATCGTACTTTAAACATTTTTCTAAAGTTTTTCTGGAATAAATGAATCACAAATTCGGATTCAGTGTGAAAAAGTAAATACCAAATTGGAAAATGTTTGAAAATAAAGCAAGTGGAGATTATAATGGTGATCACTGATTTCAAAAATTTTTCTTTTTAATGTTCAAGATTTTTCCAATCATTTTTAAAGTGCATAGTGCAAAAAAAAAACATTGGCCAAAATCGGTACTGAGTAGGGGAGGTTTTAAAAAATTCCTAAATTTTCAAACATCTTTTTTTCATAAAAAGCTTACCTTCATTATTTGCAAGGGTGTGGTGAAAAAAAAATTAAAAAAACCCTGTCAAAACGGGTGTGTTATGTGGATGTGCTATGTGAGTGTGCTATTCCGAAAGTCTGCCAAGGCATTCTGTTGTGAAAATTACCCAGCAATGATGGGATATTCAGCTAGTATATACTAAAAACATTTGGTTTGAAAAGATTAAATACCTTGCTTTCCAGGCGGGCCATGTACTTCTGTCGTTCAGCCTTCAAATTATTTAATCTACTGTGCACTATGTCTTTTTCTTTTGAACTTTCTCTCAATCGAGCTTCTAGTCGTTCAAATCCTTTCTGCGTCTCTAAACCTTTACGTTCAGCTTGGGCATATTTTATTACCATCTCTTCTTTCTCTCGTTTATTTTCTTCAGCTATCTTAGTCAGCTAAACAACAAAGGAAAAAAAGGAAAACAAATTTTGTTTAAATATAAATTTTAAGACATTGTCTATATATATATATACAACACTGAGTTCTGATATAGGCACAAGGTTACAAATTTTAGGGGAAGGATGCAGTCAATTATATTGAACTCCACAGTACTTAAATGGTATTTATTTGTACCATGATACTTAAATAGTACTTATATCTCAAGGGAGCCGCTATATAATTACTTGACTAGCTAGAAATAGCAGCTAGTCTTCTCCAAATCACACTGCATTGTCATTACAAAGGAAGGGACACATTACATAATATAGTCCTAGATAACCTAAAAAAGCATACATATTATACATACATATTGTGTGTGTGTGTGTGTATTTATATATATATATACTAGCAGTCATCCGGCCGTTGGCTTTATATGGCGAATTCTGCAATTAAAGATGTGTTCTTCTCCACCCATACTTTGCTGAATAACTTCTTTGATAGTACAGTCTGTACTGTACTCAAATGTATTCATAAGGCATCTATCGTAATGCCCAGGGTTGGATCGCAATTAAAGGCTGTTAGTTGCCACTCTTCATGAGAAAACGGTCTAAACTCGAACCTGACTTGTCGTTGCTCTGTTGTTTCCTGTTCTCTGGAGAGGGCATTTCTGGCTACGTTACTTTGAAGTTGTTCTGTTAAGACCAGTTCTCTTAAGCGGGATTTTGTTTTGGCTTGAGACTGAAACCTCCGTTATTTCTGCTTCGGTGTCTCATGTTTCCTGAAGCGGGCGTGTCTATCGGCTTGAGATCTGTAATTTCTGCTCTGGTGTCTCTTGTTCCCTCAAGCGAGCTTTCCTGGTTGTTTCAAACTGACGTGTTACTTCTCGTTGCTCCACAGCATTTCGTTGTCGCTGAGATTGGAGCCTGCCTTGCCTTTCTTCTTGTGTTTCCCTAGCCCTTATATATCAATGTGTGTGTGTGTGTGTCTTTGTGTCTGTGTTTATCCCTCACCACTGTTTGACAACTGGGGCTAGTGATTTATGTTCCCATAACTTATATATATAAATATAGTGAAGAAAAAAAGGGGATTTAAAAATCTAAGCAGATATCAGTAAAGCACTTAGCTTAAATGAATTTAGTCAACAATATCAGACAATGATACTCCAATAAATGTATGTAGAACAAACATTTATGGTAAATCCTCATGTGTGACAAGTATATCCAAATATCATTTAAAATAATTTCAAGAATTCAAAGTATCATTCAACAAAATATGGGTGGAGAAGAACACATCTTTAATTGCAGAATTCACCATATAAAGCCAACAATTGTTTCTGTCAGATTAACATGATTAGAAAATATTACTCAGATAAATATATCTGAAAATACATGTTATGTAGACATTATAAAGGCAAAACATTATTCAGCAAATTCAAATTGAACTAATAAAGTATCTCAGTATAAGAACGCTTTACAGGAATGTCATTAGTAAAAAAAAATTTAGAATATCATTCTAATAAAAAATATTTTGAAAGTTATGATGCTTACATTAGATAACAAAAAACCAAAAAATAATAAACAAATAAATTCAACGTTATGGAAATAAGAATATATATACACTATGTGTCATGACACCATCTTTTGGTATTATCAATGGAATGCCAAAGAATAGGAAAATAAATAAATACATACATAAATACTACCCTACTATAATTAGAACATAAAATTCTTATGTCACGACAATTAACTATTTAGCAAATGTGTCCAACAATTTTAGAAATTGAAATATTTAAACGTCTTTTGAAATTGGTGGCAGCATCTTAATGTAAAAATACCATTATAATTTAATAGTATTTTTATGGCGAATTCTGCAATTAAAGATGTGTTCTTCTCCACCCATACTTTGTTATATATAAATATATATATATATATATGGTCCACGTTTTATATATATATATATATATATTGTTGTGACTTGGGAGGGCCATTATGCCAATAATAAACGAAGTATATATATGTAAACATCCTACATATGCACACATATACACACAGATATATGTACTTACACATATATACATATAAAACACACACACACACACACACACACATATATTTATATATATTCAGAAATTTGCATGTTAGCAACCTACATGGTGTACTTTATTTTTATATTCATTTTGAAAATCACTAATGGTTTTCTTCGCCAATATCTCCTGAGAAGATAGTTTTTCTTTTGCGGCTCGGATTTCATTATCTTTCTGGACAAGGTTCTCTTCCAACTGCAACATAATAATAATAATAATAATAATAATAATAATAATAATAATAATAATAATAATAATAATTGTTTCAAATTTTGGCACAAAGCCAGAAATTTTAGGGGCAGGGCATAGTTGCTTATATTACCCCTGGTACTGGTATTTTATATTAGTGACCCTGACAGGATGAAAGGCAAAGTCGATCTCAGCAGCAGCAATAATAATAATATTAATTATAATGATGATGGTGGTTTCAAATGTTGGCACAAGGCCAGTAATTTTGGGAGCAGGAGTAAATCGATTAGATCAACCCCAGTGCTCAACTGGTACTTATTTTATTGACCCCAAAGGGATGAAAGGCAAAGTTGATCTCGGCAAAACTTGAACTCGGAACGTAAATACAGACAAAATAATAATAATAATAATGATGATAATAATAATAGTTTCAAATTGTGGCACATGGCCAGCAATTTTAGTGGGAGGGTATAGCTGATTATATTAACTCCAGTACTGGAACTTTATATTATCAACCCCGAAAGGATGAAAGGCAAAGTTGACCTCAGCAGCATTTGAACTCAGAATGTAAACCCAGAAGAAATGTCACTAAGCATTTTGTCTAGCATGGTAATGAATCTGCCAGCTCAAAGAAACAAATCATTAAACAAAGACAAAAACAATAAAAATACTAATTTATAATAATAAAACCTTGAAATTTATAAAATGTCAAAGTATAGTAAAAATATCATAATGTAAATTTTATGATCCACATGTTCAAAATCACTGAGGTTATTAATGCAAAACTATAAACATGATTGGGTGGTTAAGAAGTTTATTTTGCCGCCATGTAATTCTGAATTGTAGGCCATTGCATGGCAACTTTGGCTTATGCCATTTACTATAACATGGTCTATCCAATACCATGAGTTGAATTAAGTATATGCAAACTGTGTGAAAACTATCATGTCTGTGTGTGTTAGGTATAATGATGTGTCAACAAAAAGTGGATTCTCTGAAGGATATGCTAAAAAGAATAGAAATACAAAATACCCATAACTTGATTTAATCCTCTGTTCAATTAGCAAATTTCTACTCTTATAACTAAAATAATACTCAACATATTGCAAAAATATTTCCTACTCAACCATAAGGGATACAAAATTTTTAACAAAATTTCAGTTAAAGACATACATTGGATTAACTCAAAATTTATTCAAATTAAGTTACAGTCGTCATTATTACATGTCTTGTAATCAACAGACACAAATTTGTCCAAATTTTAAAAATCCTTTTAAAAAGGAAATATTACATCATTTTAAAAGGACACATTAGACTATATTGAATAATGTAGTCTTAGCTATACAGTGTCTGAATAAAAAAAGAGGATGGTTGAGGTGGGTATGGCTTTGGCCACAGGTCTGCTTGATCAGTGTTGACCTGGAGCTAAAAAAGACTGACATATAAAACCAGATAAACTAGGTATTAAAGCTCAGCCCTAATTATTTCTATCAAATCATCAGGTTTTGTAACATAAACACAAATGTGTTGTTATGATAATTGTGAGCTTAGAAAAACATTAAATGGGTATGATGCTGATGAGATAGAAAAGTTTAGTTCAACCATTAGCATTTGAACCAGCCATGTGTGGCTCAAATATTCTGTTTTATATTCAAACTAGCCAGATTCAGCCTCTCAAACTTACCCTTCAATGTCATTCTAAAAATAAACAATTACATTATCGAAATATTGCATGAGATATTACATGATTAATTCAAAACAATGTGAATAAATAGGCATTACAGTTGACAGAGCAATCTGAATGCTAAAGAGTTAACACTATCCATACTACAGACACATATAAATGTCGGTCACAGACAGTCGTAAAATCCCAGAGGCACTTATATGTGCCCTACTGGCTATTTTGTAAAATCCCAGAGATGCTTATGTGCATCTTTTAACAGTCCATATGGAATTTCATAGCTATAGATATGAGACACTTGTATGCACCTGTGGTATGGTTAGTGTCAAACTAGTTAAGCAGGAGAAAGTGCACTATCAGAAATAATGGGAAAGAAAAGTACTTCATTGAATCATTTTATAACATACCGCTTTCAATTGAGTTAAATACAAATCATTATCAGAACAGGTATCAAGCTCCTTTCGATATGAATTCCTTTCCAGTTTAATCACTTCGAACCGTTCCTGTTGTGAATTAGATTGAGACTCTAATCTGGAATGAGAAATAATGTTTCAGAATTAAATAAAACTTTGGTGTGAAAAGATCAATGAACATGGAAGAATGATCGCTTGGAAACAAACTTCAATGCAAGAGGTTAGCTTCTTTCATTGGCATAAAGCCACAAATTTGAAGTGGGGAGGGGTAGAGTTTTTTTGGATTAAATCCAGTACTTTATCAAGCCATGTAGGATTAGAAAATAAAATTAAAAGTGTTGATTTTAATAATATTTGAACTCAGAATTACTGTAAAGAATGGAGTTCACTTTGCTAATGTTTCTGCCCTATAGATTATCCTTATGACCCATAATTATATTGATTTCTACCTCCAGGCAGCACCCCCTTCCCCACTCACCCCCACATTACAAAAAACTAATTTCTCCAGGATCTACTCCTTTACTATTTGAAGTGTTATCTTGTCTAATGCCACCACTATTGGATTTAACTACAAACACATACAATGTAGGGCATTACCCTTGTTCATGATGATCGAGTGGAAATAAAAGCCACATCAGGATTATGATGGATGTTAAACTCAATATTTTACAAAGGTTTGATATTGGAGAAAAACTCAGTGATATGCAAAAACATTAACATTAAGTTTGCAAAGTCTACAGTAGGAACAAAGTCTTTTTTTTTTTACTTGTTTCAGTTATTAGACTGCGACCATGCTGGGGCACTGCCTTGAAGAATTTTTACTTGAATGAACTGACCCCAGTACTTTTTTTTTAAAGCCTGGTACTTATTTTATAGTCTCTTTTGCCAAACCGCTATGTTATGGGGATGTAAACATACCAACAACACTGGTTATCAAGCGGTGGATGGGGTGGGGGGACAAACACAGACACAAAGACACATACAGACATATATATACATATAATCATTTAGCGTCCATTTTCCATGCTAGCATAGGTTAGACGATTTGACTGGAGACTGGCAAGGCTTTTCTGGAAGTCTGCTAGGACTTGATTTCTAGTGAAGAACAATCAAGACCAGGTTTTAAAGCTTTTAAACATTGTCTGACCCTTCTTCTGTGAGCATATGCTACTGGTGATATGAAATTTAAGCCCCTACTTGTGTATCACTCTGAAAATATACATGTGACTAGTCTACAAACACTTATTTAACATGCTTTAGAAAGGTACGCTGCCAGACATAATTTTTCCAACAAAGTGTTCAGACCAGTGATTCTCAACCATTTTTTATCTATAGACCCCTTTGATTACTATTTTATTCTGGTGGACCCCCATAGCCATTCAATGTTTAGAAACTAGTTTTATAAATACCTCTTACAAAATTCCTATCTTGTTTATCACACATTACCTTGTGTACGCTGAGAAAGAAAACTAACAGTTTCCTGTAATAAATACTTCTAAAGCAAAACATTTTCAAGAACCTATAAAATATTACTGTGGACCCAATTTACTATTTCGCTTGTGTGGACCCCCCAAAATCTTATATGGACCCTACCAGGAGTCATATGAACCCTGATTGAGAACTACCTAATGAACTGTTATGATCTTTTTCATAATGTGAGAGTGAAATATATTCCCAAGAACAGGACTTCTTTGCTCCAGCCAAAGGAGCGAGATTTGATAGCTAACTTCAAGGCATATTATCTGAGAAAAACTGAAATAAATCATAAAAGAAACTGTTGGGCAAGATAAATCTACAGTTAGAGACAACTGGAAAAAGTACTGTAAAACTGGTTCGCTATAGTGAGTTCAATTTTGCATATGGAAAACATTACCAAGACTAACATCTTACATCCAAAAACAGAATTAGTTATCAAGCACTTACTGCTTCAAGAACAAGAGATGTCTATGACAGAAAATAATTATAACAATAATCATAATAATTTATCTGTTATCTTTCATTTGTTTCAGTGATTTGACTGCAGCCATGCTGCGGCACTACCTTGAAGGGTTTTTAGTTAAACAAATTGACCCTAGGACTTAATTTTTCAAACCTAGTACTTATTCTATTGGTCTCTTTTGCCGAACCCCCAAGTTACAGGAATGTAAACACACCAACACCGGTTGTCAAGCAGTGGTGGGGCATAGACACAAAGACACACATACACACACACACACACACACACACACACACACACACACATACATATATATATCATCATCATCATCATCATCATTTTAACGTCTGTTTTTCCATGCAGGCATGGGTTAGACGGTTTGACTGGAAAC
>JAOPUL010002961.1:33819382-33835553 GCA_027564515.1 Octopus rubescens
AAAACTGGGGTCGATGTAATCGACTAAACCCCTCCCCCGAAATGGCTGGCCTTGTGCCTAAATCAGAAACCATTATGCAGTTTAGTGTCGTAAACAAATGAAAGTAAATTGCACCGGAAGTGACGATAGTTAAATCCCATATTTTCATGAATACACAAATCGAAAATATCACCAGGGTAATTGGCTTTAAGGGAATCGAGTGCTTAGTACAGTAGAAAAGGGTACAGGAAAATGCTGCCTTATTGTTACTTAATCGTACGTGCGAAACATTTGGTTTTTCATCTTCGTAATGATCCTCATTTAAGACAAAAAAGCTTACAAGGTTTCATAATGTTTTCTTTTTCTTATCGATAACGCATGGAAATTGCGATTTCCGGTATGTTGATAATGCAGGCTTCCGATTGGCTAAACTGTAATATTTTTATGATTAATTTCTACAGAAAGGTGGCGTGCTGACAGAATCGCTAGCACGCCGGGCAAAATGCTTAGTGGTATTTCGTCCGTGAAATAATCATACATTACCATTTTAAATGTAAGCTTTTGTAATTTTCTCCTAAATCTATCAGATATATAAGCCGTTGTATATTGTAACACCTTTAACCTTTGAGAAAATATTCGGTATTGAAGGTATTTATTTATATGAAATTTTATTCGCTCTACTCTTTTCTGTATACAATCTTATTTTACAGTTTATGCACACACACACACCAAGACACATTCACAAGTGCACGCACGAAACTCGCGGTGTTAGAATCACTTTTGTGATTTTTGATTAAAAATAATAAAAGAAAAAAATGTATGTACTCATGTTGTGAGTTCTGTTTCTCCTATCTCTCTGCATATACATATATATATATGCATGCATTTACATACATACCTTCCATCCCAGAAGAGCACGTGTATTAAGTAACGGTCCCGTTATCTAACATCCAGTGCGAAACCGATTGGTAAGATTAATTTTTATATATATTATATATATATATATGTGTGTGAAGTGTATTTTCAAATTAGTAAAAGAGGGAAACATTTTTATGAAGTAGTAATTATTTTATTGAAATCAATGTGAAACATGACATTGTACATCTCCAGAACTTTTGACATAATCAGGTCCATAACAACAAATAGCTAAATACTGGTAGCCATCGAGACTGCCGTTCGTCATTGTTGTTTGGTATTATTTGGATTTAAAATGATTCACACATTTCTCTTATATAAAAATATATCGATTATCGAAAGGGTTTAAATAAATTATATCGATTATCCAAATAGTGCTTTGAGACTGACTGTTTGGGCACCTCTGAGATTTGTCTCTTTCAACAGCACAAATACACAATCGCAGAACGAAGTAAGGAAACGGTTTTGTACCACGGCCCCTCTAGACATGAATAACAAAATGGTAGCCCTTAAAATAACTTCAAAACGAAACCTAACAATGTCTGAAGTTGTTGTGTAACACTAGGTCAGTCCTGTTCGAGTTGATCTTTAATCAAAGGTAGAAACCTCATCTTTTTCCTATGTACTGAAAACCAAGGACCATATTATACAATGTATCTTTTTTAACATGGTAGGATGTGATTCGATAGAGATTTGGCTGCTATTTTTAGCAAGTCGGACGACCACTTAGAGGCTCCGTTGGCTCTACAATTCCTGATGATCTCATGGCGACCTCACACGTATAACATTGCTTTAACTGCAACCTAAGTCTTCCGCGTCACAAAATACCCCCACTGGAATCAGTTTCTCACTCTTTACAAGACTGACATATGAGCCGCGGAGAGTGAGAGCTGTCGGTACTGAAAAGGGGGGCGGACAAATGGACATGTTTGATAACATTAAGATGGTTTTAAACTTTTTTTAAGTTCTCCACCAACATGACAAAGAAAGACGAATTATATAAATGTAAAGATTCTAATTTATCTTACTAATAAAGCGGTGGGCAATTTTTGGGGTGCCTGGTATTTGTCAATTTGAGAGCCACTATACTAGCTTACAAGAACACTCTTTCTTCTCTCCGTCTCGTCTACCATTACTACTGGAGTTTTTGTTTCTCTGAAACCAGCTTACTTCATTCCAGCTTAGCTTCATCCAAATGAGTCTTTCTTTCTTCTACTTGTCTGTTATTTTTATATATGGAGACAGTGAAGAAACTTTTACCAGGTTACGCGACCTGTTTAATATATCAGTTACGTATCGCTCAACAGATTGACTTACCGTTGTTATACTCCTCAATAAAGACGGGATGGTCACGGACGAACACATTAATCGAAAGATTTCTGTCTGATCAAAAACCTCCATTCAGAGCCGATGAGAAGGAAGCTATCCAATAACAAGAACAGACAAAGTAAAGAGGATTATTATACATAGGTGACCTCCAAAACCCAACGAAACGAAACGAACATCTGCTGCAGAATATGAATTCAGTAGTTTAACTACGACTGAGGTTCTCAACCGCGGTCTATATAAGATTTTGTTGTTAAAATTTACGTGCAATAAATTGGTTATACTTCTACAATACACAAAATATTTTAACAATTTTTTTTATTTATACAATTTCTAATAACATTTAAGTATAAAAATATAATAGGAATTGTTTTAAACATCGAATGGCTATGAGGGTCCATCGAAGTAAAATAGGAATCAAAGGGGTCCATAGGTAAAAAATGGTTGAGAAACACTGATCTACGATCTCATTCCATTCCTTTAATACATTTGCTAATTAAAGCATTCTTCGATATTCCATATTGCAAATTTGAACTTGTCTGAAAAAGAAGAATTGACTTGGAACACATATATATATACCTATATGTATCCTTTCACGATAGTCAGCATGTACTAACATGAAAGAAGGATCACTTATGGACAGAATCGAGACAATAATATCATGTAGTGGTCATAGTACTAGAGAAGGTGGTAGAGGAGAAATATCACTTATTGAGTTGGACCAATATATACTTTTACCTTTTACTGGTTTCAGTCATTAGACTGCGGCCATGCTATAGTACCACCTTTAAAGATTCAGTCGAACAGATCGACCCCAGTACTTTTTTTTTTAACAGTCTAGTACTTATTCTATCGGTCTCTTTTGCCGTAAACAAACAAACCAACACCGGTTATCAAGCGGTGGAGAGAGGACAAAGCAAGCTCACACACAGATTTATATACGACAGGCTTCCACACAGTTTCCGTTTACCAAATTCACTCTCAAGGCATTGGTCGGCTCGGGGCTATAGTAGAAGACACTTGCCCAATGACGTGTCGTGCAGTGGAACTGAACCCGAAACCACGTGGTTGTAAAGCGAGCTTCTTAACCACATCGATCAATGGAAGCGAGGAAAAGCAAAAATTAACTCCATGAAGATTTGATTTCAGAATATAGAGAAATGGAAGTAAAATACCTGTTTATTCTGACAGACTACCTTTGTTATGATGAACAGTGCACAAATAGTTTTTAAATTTCTACGGAATATATGTGACAAAACAAAACTGCCTTTCAGCCAGTAAAAGAATACGTGAAAGGAAAAATGTAAATCACTAGCTTTGGCTATGAATTCTAATATGGGTTCTACTGCACTCATGCTGCCAAGAGGTGCGGTGTGAACGTTAAAAGAAATGTAATAAATAGATAAATAAATACGTTCCTATGGCGTGTGTAAGCGTTAGCTTTATTGTTACCCCTATCGATGATTTTGAGTTATTCAATTCTAGTGTTATTGTATGACCCACTCTTTTTGCTAATGCTTATAGAGTAAAGCCAAACACTAGTGCCCTGAAAATACTTGGAAGTCATTAAGGTAGGATCTATTTTGAACCGCAAGACAGAAGTTTCCAACCAGGGAGGGTCACTGCTTCCGTAGCCGAACCGAACAAAATCCTTAAGTATCGGGACTTGCCAGTGAACTATTTCTTCCAGTCTTGTGGCGTTTGAGACGTTTGGAGGAGTTGGGTCGCTAATTCCGAAGTTCTTGTCATCGTTAGCGGCTCGCCTTACCAAAGTGTCAGGTGATGCCTATGAGGGTGCTTGGCTGTTCAAAGGCCTTAGCCTCGCCATCGCCCGTGGTAATGCTGCGAGCGCGTTGGCTTGCTTCACAGTAGGTTCCGTTGAACCTTATGATATGTAACCAATTGGGGCAATTGGTGTTGAATTGGTGTTTTTCTTCTTTCTTTCTTCCTCTTTTTCCTCCTTTTTCTTTCTTCCTTCGGTTTTGTATTTGTATTTTAATGTGGGTTTGTATTATATATGTATCATATACATATGTGTTATATTCCAATAAACATATTCCATTGTCCGGTTGATTAAATAAATATATACCACAAAAGAACGATCCTGAATTATATAGCGTACCAGTTTTCACTTTTGCAAATATAGTTTCCTCTTTCCCTGGGGATTTTCCTTCAATAATTTCTTAGTCTTCACTTTTGTTGTATTCGTAAAAGTACGTTACTGAAATTGCCCCCCCCCCCACTCCCTTTATATCATGAGTTTGCTGATTCATTGTATAAAAGGCACTTCGATTTGTCGTAAATTACTATTATTCTTTTACTGCGGCCACGCTGGAGTATTATCGTGAAAAGTTTAGTCAAACAAATCTACCCCCAATACTTACTCTTTTTAAGTCTGATATTTTATTCTATCGGTTTTGATCGGCCCGAGGCTACAGTAGAAGACATTTACCCAAGGTGGCCGTGCGGTGGAACTGAACCCGAAACCATGTGGTTGCAAACCGAACTTCTCAATCACACAACCTTGCCTACGCCTTTATTTAATATTCTTATTGCTGGAACATTATTATTGTTAGTAATATCATCCATTTGTTTTCGAAACAGAGAAGAAAGCTGAATATTTCGAATGTGAAAACGCCACGTTAAATTCTCCAGTATCGCTCACAAAAGTAATGTTATCTGTTTGAGGCTTCTTTCAGTTTTCATTCAGTGTAAATTCTAAGCTTGTTAAACGGAAACGCAAGTGTTTTCGGATGGAATTTCACTATATTTCTTTTCTCTTTTACATGTCTTCGTTTTACCGAAATATGTTGCATTATTCACTTTTTATGGTTTATTAGGAGAAATGGCGTCCATGACATTAAAAAGCTTCCAGAGACTAGTGAAGTTTGTGCGGTTTATATTCAGTTTCCCCGTCCGTGAGTAGAAGGGAGTTCCAGAGGGTTGACATTCCGGAGTGAAGTGATTAGGGGTAATGATTAATGAGGGGCCTGGATAGTGGGAGGGTGCAAAACGAATGTGTTTCGGATGGGTTTGGCTGAGTGTTGTTTGCGAATAGCCAGAGGAGTAGAGGCTGTTGTAGTAGAGATAAGAGACAGTGTATGTTTGTGGGGGTGGGGGTGGAGAATGCAACATGTCTATGGCTCGGAGATTATAGTGAATTGGGGAGTAAATATTTGCCAATTGGTCGGATCACCTTTTGTATGTGGTCTAAGATGTTTGTGTATGTATAGCAGTAGTATTTACCAGTTGTGTGAGCTGTGATCCATTGTAGGTCTCACTGAGCTTTATCGACAATCATCAATTGATCAGTGTACAAGTATATTCTATCCATGAAGAAGAAAATTAGTCTTTGAGGTATAGTTTTAGCTATGTTATGTGTATGGTGGGACCCGAGGAAGATGAGCTGAGATTGTGAGGCTTACAGTTTGTGGCAACTTTGAGAATTGTAATTGCGTGTTGTCCTTGATTAGAGAAGTTGGGGTACCTCATTGTTTCCTTCGTATGAACACTAATTGAATCTTCGTGCTGTTGAGACAACATTGGAGGATCTTTTCGAGAAGTTATGATATGTGGTGTCTTGGTTGCACGTGGATGATGTTGTCTGTGTAGTACGAAAGGAGAGGTGAAGAGTGATATAATTTACATCTGAGTGAGCATTGCTGAAGATGACAGCAAGTAGTTGGGGACATAATTGAACAAAAGTTGATAATCTTGATCAGTCAGCGCACACTGTGATGGCACAATCAACAAGAGGCTTCAAATTCAAGAGATGTGAGGCAGATGGAATTCTTAGCTTAGTTATGAGATTCTCGTACAGTGGATATCAGTTTTCAAAATGTTAAACATTTGAAAGATATCACCCAGGTTTGATAGGGCAACAGTCACTCGCAGATTTTTCCCATAGAATAATTTTGAAATCAGCACTGCATGCCAATGAAACACACATCAATTATGCAGTGTTTCAGCTGCCTACATCTGTAAACTGTATCTATTTGTAGAATCTATATAAAACTAGGTAGTCTATGCCATAGATAAAGCCAAGGACTCTGAGAGGAATTTTCAGAGGGTACAACATTTTTTCTGGGACCCCTTTTTTCTGTGGAACGTTAGTCTTCAAAATATACAAATATTTTCTGGGACCCCTTTTTTTCTGTAAATGTTAGTCTTCAAAATATACAAATATTTTCTGAGATCGCAGAATATTCTGAGCCTGAGTACGATGTACCCTCTACAGCCCCTTCTTATACGCCACGGACACAACACTGGTATTAGGATACGAATCATCGACCTTTCGGTTGGCAATCTGCTCTTCTATTGACTGTTCATCCGTGTCTCTCTTTGTTTGCATACAAATTCCTCTCCATTTTTGTTGGAATAAATTTTGCCCATTAAAGGATTGCCGTTTGTCATTCACTGCAGTATCTCTGCTGCCTGCTGCAACGAGCTAACAAGTACTGTATTTGCCGGCGTATAAGACGCGATTTTTGGTTTTTCTTTGTTTTGTTTTTAAATATATCAAAAAATTGTCCACGGCCGTATAACGGATGGGAAATCGAGTATTGTCGGTTAGAAAGCCGGATAAATCTACTAGGAACAAAAATTCTAATAATAAAATATTGCTTTCAAATTTTGGCACAAGGCCAGCAATTTCGGGGTAGGGGAGATAGTTGATTACCTCGACCCCGGTGTTTAACTGGTACTTATTTTATCGGCCCCGAAAGAATGAATAGCACAGTCGACTTCGGCGGAATTTGAACTCAGAACGTAAAGACGGACGAAATACTGCCAAGCATTTTGTCCGGTGTGCTAACGATTCTGCCAGCTCACCGCCTTCTAATAATAAAATATTGGTTTCAAATTTTGGCACAAGGCCAGTGATTTCGGGGGTAGGGAATAAGTCGATTACATCGATCCCAGTGTACAACTGGTACTTATTTTATCGACCCCGAAAGGATGAAAGGCAAAGTAGACATCGGCGGAATTTGAACCCAGAACGTGAAGACGGACGCTAATCATTTTGCCCGACGTGCTAACGATTCTGCCAGCTCACCACCTTATTCTAATAATAACATATTGAAAACAAACCAAAATATCACGCTCGCTTAGCACAAACTTACAAAACATTGCTGAAGGTACGTGGGCAGTTATGTGAGGAGGTCACATCATCTTATACCTCTTTCCTCAGCGTATATAACCCATACCTGATAAGTATCTTACATTATTTAATGACTCCGTTACCTTTAAAAAACATTTATTTTTTTCATTACCTAAATGAAAAATTCTCATAGGAAGATGAAAGGAATGTTAAATTTTCATCCGCCTGTCAACTATTTCCAACAAGTGGTTGCAAATAACTGACAACCGTTGAGTGCCATCTTGGTGGCCGATCACGGTTACATAAAAACATCATATCCAGAAATACCAGTTTTACATCTTGTATAGCAATTCTCTTGGCCAAAATATAAACAACTATACAGTTGATCTGAAAGAAGATAAAGTTGAGATACAGTGCTCCTATAACGTAGTTTATTTCTGCTAAATTTATGGTTTCATACTTTACTCTAGTATATTGTCACAGTATTGTAAGTGCATGCACAACATCCTACATCTTTCCTTACAAAAACACTTTGAAATATCTTTCAATAGGTGTACGATGAAACATACTAAATTTGATATTTTTCACAAACTATTCTTGTAAAATAGGGGTGCGTCTCATGCAAGAATGCGTCTTATACGTCGGCAAATACGGTACTTCTTTCTATATAGTACCTGATTTTACTCTGATGAGTAGTGCTGTAAGTGCGTAGACCTTCACGTAATTCATCAGAAGACGAGGATCAAATAATTGCATTGTCATAAGTTATTTGTCATGAGTTCGTTCTGAATAAATTGTTAATTAATATGTGGTAGGTTATTTGAATCAATGAGAAGACCCCGTTTTCATATAATAAGCAAATTAAGTTAGTAAGTTAAGTCCTCTGGACATTATAGTCTTCGAGCCCTAGGGCTAATGGGGCCTGTTACCCGGTTTTTCATGAAGTATAAGTGACCGAGAACACAACATTCTCCCCTGTCCATCGCAAGATTACTCATTTACAGCTGAGTGGACTGGAATAACGTGAAATGAAGTGTTTTGTTAAAGAACACAACGCACCACCCGATCCGAGAATCGAAACCATGATCTTGCGATCGTGAGTGCAACATCCTAACCACCAGGCCACGCGCCTTCACCGTCTTCATATACGTTGAGTAAATCAGACGAACAGAATTCATCCGTCTCCGAGATTTGCACAGGGATCAAGTTGAACTCAGTATAGCAAACTAACGAACCTCTTGTAATTTTACCACTGTCACTGTTAGGGGTTCAATCCAACTGCGCAGCACGTGTCTTCTCAGCCTTAAGTGTCTTCAACCATAGCCTTGGATCGACTCCGAGGAACTTATGTGGAAGCTACCAAAAGGCTCTTTCCTCTTATGTTCTAGACTTAATACGTCGTCCGGTTTCACACCATCACCTGGTTATTTACTGTTATTAAGGGTGTCCAATCTGGTGTAAGCATCCGTACAAGGTCTTCGATCTGAGGATAACTTCATCCCTTCCTGTCACGCATTGTGGAAACCTTGAAAAAGGTCATAAGCACTACCCTTCTTTCTCTCAATAACGTATTATAAAAGATTTAAAAAAATCATTGTTAACTTAAGCGATGAAATGGCGGAATCATAAGAGCGTCGGATAGAATGCCCCGTGGTATTATTTCTGACTCTCGGCTTTCTGTGTTCAAATCTTGACGAGGTTAATTTTGCCTTTCATCCCTTCATGCATTGAAAATATCTCCAGCGAAAAGTGACATAAAGGGAATTGAGTGTTTTGTGTAGTAGCAAGGAATACAGGAAAATGCTGCCTGATTGAGATCGTACGTGCGAAACACATTAATTGGATATAACCAAGTATCAGATTGATATCCGATGGTTGAGCTTCCTATGTTAGTGTAGGCCACATAAATAGCTGTGAATCATTCTTTAAATTTTATTGATCCAACGATGAGAGCATTCCATACACAACCTATCGAAGGGCAGCGGATATTCACGAAGAAGAAAGTGACAATGCGGAATGAGTGGTGCTTTGTTAATATCGTATCTGTTACGTGGTAGCAAAATAGCTTCAGAGACTGTAAAAAAGTTATATGTAGGTTCTATGCATCGTTTTTATGTTATATAAATATAACGGTTTCAAATTTTGGTATAAAGCCAGCAATTTTAGGGGAGGGGTAAGTCGATTACATCGACCCCAGTGTTCCACTGGTACTTATTTTATCAACCCCGAAAGGATGAAAGGCAAAGCCAACCTCGGCAGAATTTAAAGACGGAGGAAATGCTGCTAAGCATTTCGCCCTGAGTTCAAATCTCGCCAGGGTCCTACATGAGTGGTATACTTAATCCGACACTCAGTTTAACACCGTCACCAGGCCGGCACCTTGCGGGCTTTTAGCATAGTCCACTCTGCTGCAAGTATTCGAGCCAGGTCTCCTATTTAAGTACACCTTCTTCTCTCCTTCACGTTAGTCTCGAAAGAATCGTGAAGGGTCATGGGCACTGCCTACCCACTCCACTCACACGCTGATTAAAAAAATTTTTAATTTCCAATTAAAATAAAATAATCTCTAACTCAATTTGTCTGATCGGGACACGGCTGAATTGCACCAGAAACAAAGAGTCGGAAGAAATAGCAGTTCTTCATTACGTTCTGAATTCAAATATCGCCGAGGTCGACTTTGTCTTTCATCCTTTCGGGATCGATAATATAAGTACCAGTTGAACACTGGGGGGGGGGGGGTCGATGTTATCGACTTGCCCCTTGCCCCCTAAACAATTGCTGGTCGTGTGCCAAAATTTAAAACAATACCAAGAACTGTTATTTCTTCCGACTCTTTACGTTCTGAGTTCAAATACTGCCAGGGTCGGCTTTGCCTTTCATTTTTCCGGGTTCAATCGATAAAATAAGTACCA
Source organism: Octopus rubescens (assembly GCA_027564515.1). NCBI lineage: Eukaryota > Metazoa > Mollusca > Cephalopoda > Octopoda > Octopodidae > Octopus > Octopus rubescens. Next base: position 33,829,613 of record JAOPUL010002961.1, read on the forward strand.
GTTTAGCACTGAGGTCAATGTAATCGGCTTGATCCCTCCCCCCCCAAAATGGTGGCCTTCTGCTAAAATTTTAAACAAAATGAAAGACGTTTGTTTCTTACACCAATCACTCGATAATATTGGTTTCAAATTTTGGCACGAGGCCAGCAAGTCGATTACATCGACCCTAGAGCGTGCTCAACTTGTACTTATTTTATCGACCCCGAAAGGATGAATGGCAAAGTCAACTCCGGCGGAATTTGAACTCAGAACGCAAAGACGGACGAATTGCCTCTAAGCATTTTGTCCGGCGTGATTAACGATTCTGCCAGTTCGCCGCCTTAAATCACCCGATAATATTTAATAATATTCTCTTTAAAACTTTCATCAATGTTGTCCCCAATTCCATTACCACATCCAGTAAATTCCTTATTCACATTCCCCCTCCCGCTTCCATTATCTCACCTCCTCCACCCTCTCCATCACAACCACAACTTCCTCAACAACCATCTCCTCCCCAATCTTGTCATATCCCACCAAATTTTTCCGTTCCCACACCTCACTCCTTCACCATAACCATTACCACCACCACCACCACCACCACCACTACCATATTCCCCTACAATACAACACACTGCCTTCTCATCGCCTCCACACGCACGATCGCAATTACGACAACCACGACCACTTACACCACCATTACCATCACTGTCAACATTATCTCAGTAACCCTCCTTTATACTCACACACTCATACCACCACCCCCTCTCTCTCTCTCTCATAAATATATACAGGGTGTTCGGGCTAAATTTGAGAGTTTGCATAAAAGAAAAATATAATATCCCATCCAAAAATAAAGGTATTCTTAGAAAAATCAAAAAATATCAACTAGATTATGGCTGGCATTATAACAGTTTATTCAAAGTAGCCGCCCTCGGCTTCCACCACAGCCTCAAAACGACTCTGGAACCAGGCGGATGCGTTCCCCACTGTGTTCCTGAGAAGATCTTCGAACACCTTGATCTTGGCCACAGTATATTTCTCAATCAGTTGGTATATTTCTCAATCGCGCCTCACATATAAGATTACAATCGGGGAAATGAGGAGGCCAGAAATTGGGGCTGGTGAAGTCGTAGAAATTCTCCGACGACCACTTCTGACTCTTTCCAGAGATATGGCAAGGAGCTGAATCCTGCTGCCACACATATGGCCTTCCAGCAGCAACCCTCCCCAACCAGGGATTTAGCACACTCTCCAGCAGCTTTATATAGCCGTCTAAATTGAGCCTAAGGACCTGTTCAAAGATGTGAAGATCAACTCCGACGTGCAGACGCACTCAGAACGCCTACTATGTCCCTTCTTGCTGGCCACGACTTCATAGTTTCCGTTGCAGATGTCAATGTCACGTTTAACAGCCTTTACAGTGTTCGCAGAGCAATGAGCAGCAGTCATGATGTCGGCATTTTGATACCCGGCGCGAATCATCATGATACAGGTAACTTTTTTCCGATTTTCAAATGACTTCCAGTCTGCCATGTCGGCCTTTTCTTAATTAAAACTGTAATCTTTATGCTCTCCAACGCCATCGACTGTTCGTTCATCAATACATCAGGCTAGCTGTTCCTGGAAAAAGGAGACATAAAAAGAAAATTGTCGAATTTATCCCGAACAGACTGTAAAACAAAACTTGTTTTTGAAAGAAGTATGAGGGTTGTGCTGACGGTGGCGACGGTGGTTGTAGTAGTGGCGGTGGTGATAGCTGTATTGGTAATAGTGATGACCGGAAAGTATGTGTCAATATACATGTGCGCGCGCGCTTGTGTTCACCAGAAGACGGGAAGGCATTGTTTGTTACTAAGGTGGCCTGTGATTGGTAGAAAAATCCTCGCACCACATATAAGATCACCCTATGTCAGAAATGAAGAAATAAATGAAATAACAAAACACCGGTGATAATGTTTTAGTTTTGACGACAGTAGCTACTGCCAGATGATGATGATGATGATGATGATCATGGTGGTCGTAGTGGTACTGGTGTTCTTATTCTTTATAGTTATAGTGTTGGTACATTTAATAGTTAATGGTGATAGTGCTGTTGGTGGAGATTATGGTTGTGGTGTTAGTGGTGATGCATTAGTTGTTGCTGCTTGTAGTTTACCTCTGTCTTTGTGAACCCTGACAGAGCGGGCTTAAGTTCAAAGTCATTCTAGCCATGACCATCCCAGCTTATTTATTTATTCATTTCAGACATAGGCGTGGCTGTGTGGTTAAGAAACTTGCTTCCCATACGGTCTTGGGTTCAGTCCCATTGCATGACACCTTGGGCAAGTGTCTTCTACTATAGCCCCGGACTAAACGGAAACTGAAAGAACGGCCGCCGTATGCATGTGTGTATATATATGTGTGTGTTTGTGTGTGTGTATGCTTTTGTGTTTGACCCCACCATAAAAGTTGCCTTGTACCGTGCGTGTGTGCTGACGTCGCTCTTTTATTCATGTGAGACATGAACCCTTTACAGGTATCATATAAGGGTTCTTGAACGCTTCCATCAGAGATGTGCGAGACATTCTGAATGGTCTTTGAGGATTCCAGACACAAAGGTCTTGAGGGGAGGTGACGTCCTGAGCATTGAGGCGATGGAGCAGAGGCACCGTTTACGTTGGGCTGGACACCTCTTTCGGATGAATGATCGGAGGATCCCTAAGCAAATGCTCTATGGCGAACTTGTTTGTGGAAAGCGCCTCAGCAAAAACCAAGACTACGATTCAAGAATTGTGTAAAGTCCTCGTTGGAGGCATATGAAATATGGATGTCATTTGAGAAAGCAAAGCTTGTCGTCGCCACCAATAGAGGAAACAAATAAAGATAAGAATGGGTATTTTCGGGAAAAAAGCATTTTTCATGCGGAATTTAAGCAAGCTGCTCGAAAACAGCACCGCCAGTGTAGTGAATGGGGGTGAAGTTTGGTCTGCAGTATTTGCGGACGTGTATGTTTAGCAAGAGCTAGGCTCATTAGACACCAGCTGAGACACAAGTGTAAAGTATAAATATATCTGAGTGCACAATGATCTTAATAGTCAGTGATGGTCTTCTTCGGTCACGAGTGGACAGCCATCAGGTATTTATGTGTATGTCTTTGTGTGTATGTGTGTGTGTATCCTCCATGACCGCCTGACAACCGGTTTTGGTTTTTTTACGTCCCCATAACTTAGCGGTTCGGCAAAAGAGACCCAATAGAATAAGTACCAGGTTTAAAAATAAGTACTAGGGTAGATTTGTTCATGAGCAAACTGCGGCCCACTTCTCGAAAAACGTCGTCCATACCTGAACTAAAACCCTTCGAGGCAGTGCCCCAGCATGGCCGTTGTCCAAATGACTGAAACGAGTAAAAGGTAAAAGATAGTGATTTGAAGAAGATTTAACGGCTCTTTCTAGCAGTTTAGCGACAACGTAGGGACACCTTGTTTCCTTGTGTATGTTGTTGTTTGGCCCCCCAAAGACAAGATAGATCGCTCTATGATCAGAGGCGTTCAAGCCGTTACCATCCCGCTGTATTAGGATTTTAAAGACGGTAGGGTATGGTTTGAAAGTGCTTTGACTGCTATTTCTTGCAGGCAGGGCGATCACGTTAAGGTTTCCTAATGATGTTGTTTATGATCAAATGCATTATGGCTATGGCCATCCCGTCTTTCAGTGGTATATGGGAATCCATTGGGTTCTTTCCTTATTTAATTCGGTAGAATGCAGGATGCATAAGACATAGATCATCATCAGGTGGGCCGCACTACTAAAAAAATATTCAAGATAATTTTTCTTTAGGCGTGCCCAAGATTGCCAATGAGTGTGTTAGAGGAAGATTTTACTGTTATTTCTTGCAAGTTAAGTGGCCACGAAGAGGTCACCTCATTGGTTCATAACGTGTAACGTTGTTTAGCTCCAGGTTAGCCCTGATACATAGCGCAGACAGAATGTCTTCGATCACATCAAAGGCCAATCCAAACATGACCATACTGACTTTTTTTCTGGAACAGTATAACCCCAAATACCGTGTCCTTTGACTAGATGGTATGGTGTGGATTTAGGAGATGATTATCTGGTATTTCTAGCAGATCAAGCCTCCTCGGTCTTTGTTGTCCTACATCAGTTCTGATTGAGTAAATATATTATCAAAGTCAGGGTCTTCAAGAGAAAGTTTGCAAGGCGGTACCAGACCCCTTTGGAGCCCTGAGGTATTGAGCACCTTAGCTCTTGGGCCCCGGAACAAAGTACCGACTGGAACCCCCTCTTATAGGCCCTAATCAAAGTTATTCGATAAGTGATCCTTCCATCTTTTTGATAAGGCATGGTGTATGTAGAAAGAACTACATTATCCAATTATGTAACCGTACCGTTCTTTTTTTTAAAAGTTAACAATAAAGTAATTTGAGAGAAATTTGGTTGCTATTTCTAGCAAACTGAACGACCATGCCAGTGTATTCTTGACGTTTTTATTACTGTTGTTATTTAGTCTCAGATTAAGCCTTGATCAATCAAAGGCATCCCACTTATGTGCAAAGGCATCCCACTTATGACCGTCCTGTCATTTTAGAGGTACGTGAGACTATATGTTCCAATGTCTTTCTCTTTCCCGGGTCAGCAGAGTAGTAGCTCCTTGCCTTTTCACTACCAGGAACCCCCTTTTTTTTTTATCCAAGTTAATTTTTCCCACAGGTCTTATTCAAATTTATTTTGAACTTTGCACACGGTACTTTCTTTGAGATAGTCTATAATCTTCTAGCCCACTGTGGGTCACAACTAAACGTAATAACATACCCGTCACTGAGACTGTGGGGGTGGGGTGGAACTAGACGGCACTGCATCCTCACTATTCAATGGTGCACTCTCAGATTCAGAAAATACAGTTTACAAAAATCTTCCTGCAATACATTTCTTGAAGCCTAACTAACATGCCCGTCGCTAAGGAGGTGCACTGGACGGCACTGTCCCCTCACTATTCAATGGTGCACCCTCAGATTTAGAAAATACAGTTTACAAGGATCGTCCCGCAATACAAATTAGTGCCTACCCAGAATATTCTGCCCCCTCTCCCCCGCACCAAAGTCTGGCGACCGTCCTGTGTAATAATCATAATAATCTGGAGCAGGCGAGGGGAAACTTCTCATATTATTGACCCCTTTATGTGAAGGCGCGTGGCTCAGTGGTTAGAGAATTGGATTCACAATCGAGAGGTTATGAGTTCAACTCCCGGACCGGGTGATGCGTTATGTCCTTGAGCAAGATACTTTATTTCACGTTTCTCCTTCTACCTGGAGTTGCGACCGATAGATAGTATTAGCAATTGAAAGACCAGTGGAAAACATTTTCCTAGGCCCGATCTGACGAAAGTCGATCGCACCTTTATTTTTTTTTTTTTTAGCTAGAAGAGACAGCATCAGACTAAATAGCTTGACTATTTTTAATTTCAACTTTCAATTTGTTTAAAATCTCGCCGGTAAACAACAATTTTGTTTCGTCTATCGATTCTCAGGCCATAATTCTATCGATTCTCTGTTATCAATTTTCCAAACACAAACCCTATATTTCAACACCAACCAGTGCATTCTTTATTTTCTTTGAAGGATCTGACTGAAGGCGTAATTTGATTTTACGGAATTGAAGGAACAAGTGCATAAATAACAAACAACTATGTGTATCGACAGTCGATCGACTTTTCGTCAAATCGGACCGAGGAAACAATGTTTCCATTGGTCTTTCCAATTGATAATACTATCAATCGGTCGCTACTTTAGGTAGAAGGAGCAACGTGAAATAAAGTGTCTTGCTCAAGGATATAACGCATCACTCGGTCTGGGAATCTCTTTCTCTCTCCCCTTCTATATATCTCTCTCTCTTTCTTTCTTTCTTTCTTTCTTTCTTTCTTTCTTTCTCTCTCACTCTCTCTCTCTCTCTCTCTCTTTATATA
>JAOPUL010002961.1:34057847-34071868 GCA_027564515.1 Octopus rubescens
GCCCAAGATGCCACGCAGTGGGATTGAACCCAGAACCATGTGGTTGAGAAGCAAGCTTCTTACCACACAGCCACGCCGCGCCCTGTATGAAAATTGCCAATAGTATTAAGCACACAAGATTCAGCCGAGCAGCACCAAAGAAGTGTAAATACATGGTCCTCAATATAAGTCTGTGTTATGTTCGTCTTAGAAATGTAAAAATATGTCCCTGGGAGCGAGTTTCCCACCGCTCTATGAAAGTGGTCCGGGCACATGTGCATGGGCCTCAAGACTATATATGTATATCTCCCCGGTCTCTCTGGTTTTACGTCAGGCTGTCACCGGTTTATATGTCTGTCTGTCACCGGGCCGATGCCAGACGGCCCCGGTCCTATATGTCTGTCTGTCCATAGTCCATATGTCCATCCCTGTCTGTCTGAGGTCCATATGTCCATCCCTGTCTATTCATGGTCAATATGTCCTCTGTCCTAGGTTTATATATGCCTCGTCCGTTGGACCAACAACTGTTTGTGTGCTGGTGTCACGTAAAAAGCACTCGTGATGGTGCCACGTAAAGCACTAGTGCCAAGAGTCCGGTGCCGGTGGAACGTTAAAAGCAGCCAGCACAAGCTGTAAGGTGGTTAGCATTAGGAAGGGTATCCAGCCATAGAAACCAAGCCAAATCAGACTGGAACCTGGTGCAGCCCACGGCTTGGCAGCTCTGGTCAAACCATCCAACCCATGCCAGCATGGGAAATGGACGTATATATATCATCGTCATCATCATCATTTAGTGTTTGTTTTCCATGCTGGCGTGGGTTAAATGGTTTGACTGGAAGCAGGGAGCTGCACTAGACTCCAATACATTATGGCTTGGTTTCTATGGCTGTCTGCCCTTCCTAACACCAACCACTCCAGAGAGTGTACTGGGTGCCTTTAGCCTGTCACCAGCACAGGTATTTTTAATGTGTCACCAGCATGAGTGTTTTTAACATGTCATGGGCATGTATATATTAAAATAGAAATGAAAAAGCAATTCGTTTGGTGATATTTATTTTATTTAATTTAGATAGATATATATAGTCTCTAACAGCCGTTTCTGGAATATCCTGGTCATAGGAAGGTCTTGCTGAGTGAAGATTCCCTAGGCTGAGTATCCCATCATCAGAGAGGCAGAGGTTAGTTAGTGAAAGAAATTAATATCAAGTAGAATGCGTATGCATTAAGTACATCCAAGATTGAATACAGGAGGCAGGCAATGTCCATTAGTAGAATCCATAGGTACAAACATATTTGATTACAATCCATACCGATAGCTGAATGTATGTTAGCAGTTTAGATGCTATATTGAGAATGAAGTATAAATCATTGTAGTGAGGGATAAGGGATGAAGAATAGCAGATGTCTGACTTATGGCCAGGGCTGCAAAAGAAGGAGAGGTTATTGAAAGTAATGAAGCAGTTGTAAAAGATACAGGAAGTTAGGGTGGTGGATAGCCAGCCTAAGTAGCAATGATATGAGAATTTGGTGCTAGCTTGGTGGATATGGGGGCTAGAAATAGATGTCCATATTGCCAAATGTAATACTTTAGATTAAAATTTAAAAATCTAAGAGTTTAAGGATCTGTAGTGTTAATGGAGATGAGTTCCCTGTAGGAATGAAGGGATGAAATTAAAGGATTCAGATGATGGACCTAAAGTTAATGTAGGGTAAATTTAGATATAAGTAAATAATTATATGGCTAGAGTAGGGACATATGATTAATGCTTTTAATTACATTGGAATTAATTGGGCCAAAGGAGTGAGCGAAATGCCATGTCAATTCTTAATTCCCAATTTGGCTCTAAACCTTGAAAGTGTATTATATTAGTTATGCTTTAGGTATGGAAATAAGTGAGAAAGGGAGAATGAATAGGTTTATTACATTCCTGATGAGGAAATTGACAAGAAAGTATCATTGGTTTTTCACTAGTTTTTATATCTTTTATGAAAAAATATACAAATATATATAAATAACACATGCCAGCATGGAAAACGGACACTAAATGATGATGATGATGATAACATACAACTATATATATATATATATATATATATATAACAGAGTGTGTGTGTGTGCGCGAGTGTGTGTATGTGTGTGTGTGTGTGTGTGTGTGTGGGTGTGTGTGTGGGTGTGTGTGCGCGCGCGCGTGTTTGTAACTGCATAACTTCTACAATTTGCAACCGATTTTCTTCAAATTTGAAACATAGTTGCGTTATGTTTCAGAAAGTAACATGGATTAATAACATTTTCAAATTTTAATTTACTGCAGACCCTGGAGGAAAAAAACCTGCTAAAAAAAAGCATATTAGTCAATAACTTCTACATTTTGCATCCAATTTTCTTCAAATTTGGAACAAACATACATTATGATCCCAACACTCATAACATTTTGTTTAGTGCACCCTCTGGGTGAGAAAAAAAACAGGTCAAAAACATCCATGTCATCATAACTTCTACAATTTTCAACCAATTTTCTTCAAATTTGGAATATTCATGCATCATGTTCCCAACATTAATGTTGAATCATAACAGTTTCGAGTTTTTTGTCTATTGTGGCTACTGTGGGAGAAAAACTAACTCAACAAAAGCATCATCGTCAATAACTTCTACAGTTAGCATCCGAATTTCTTCATATTTGGAACAAACCTGCGCTACGTTCTAGACCATATTGTGGACTGATAAAATAACATTTTTGATCTGACGGCTTGAGGCTTTATTTATCCTTCCTCTTCTCTTTTGAATTTTTCATTCCAATCACAAGCAATGCTGGGATTCACTGCTAGTTTTATATAAATTTACATTTTCAACAGTGCAAAACTCGGCAAGATCAACCCCAATTTTGATTATGGCAATATCAGTTGAGAACAGCTGAAGCCAAAATGTATATTATATACATTTCCAATAGACTCGTTGGGAGCATAATTAACAGTCAGAATAGTACAATTAAGTAGCTTTGACAGTGCTGCTAACAACAGTCTTTAAAAGATTACATAACTAACAAGAGTTACAATATGAATAGTATCCATTAAGATAATGCTGTTAGCAAATGTGGACCTCAACAGATTATTAACTATCTCTCAAACAATATTATAAACATTACTTACTGGAGTTTTTTTGACAGATCTTGGCCGAGAACGGAAATTGTTTTCTTCTTCTTGAAGTTTCTTTGCTAATTGTTCATCGTCTAACTGGATTAAGAACAAACATCAACACATTGCTGTTAAATAAGTATGAAATGTATGAATTATTAATGTCAAACACTGACTGTTGTTGCAAGAGATATTGCTAATGTTAGCTCTAATGTAGAGAGCAAAATATAATTTCATTTCTTTCTCATAAATAATGAGCTGCCATCTTCAGTTTTCCACACTGGCTTAGACCGGATGCAATAGAGCAATTAAGTACTAGATCGTGTAATGTATTGTATGAGGTTTTCAAATCTGGATGCCTGGGTTGACTTAGTAGGCCAGGTTTTTTATTTAATGACACTTGCACTAAATAATTTTTCCTGACTGTAAAGCATTGTAGTTCAAAGGAAGAAGTGATATCATCATCATCATCATCATCATCCTTTATGAATTTACAAATTTTAAAGTTGTGTCAGAAGTTGAGAACTACAAGAATGAAAATAGGGTCACAGATGCAATTCAACAACATAAAAAAAACCGGAAAGAAAAGAAAAATTACCAAGGCATCATCACATGCCATAATCTTATGATTTCTTAGACTGGTTGAAGCTACAGCTTTATAGAGGAAGTGGGGGGAAAATGATAACTTATGATGATCATATATTTTCTAAGAATGAATAATAGAAGCATAAATGAAATAATTCCAAGAAGACAATTCAATGGATTGAATTTAATGTGACTTAACTATTATTTCAAGACTTAAACAATTCATATAGCTTAATACTTAACTGGATTATGGATACGTCAATGAGAGAGATTCAATCTGCTAGAAATAGCAACTAAATCTCTTTTAAATAAACTCCTACTATATATTAAAAAAAAGGGAAACATAATCCTAGAAACACTGCTTGAAAAAAATGGATGGTCATGACTGGAATAGCTTTACTCAGTTGGGACTAACCTGTGGCTAAACAACAACCCATTTTTATTTTTATTGCTGAAGGTCAGTTAATTAAAATGATGTATTACTGCTACAACAACAACAACAACAACAAAAAATATAAATTCAAACTCTGCCATTCATTTGATCTATCTAGTACTTCTATTTGATGGCTGTGGTGGCTGACATTAAAAAGACCTTTCAGCTGTAATAATCTTACTAATAATAAATGCAAACATTTGAATTTTATATTTATTCAAAGCCATGTCAATGTAGAAAACAGACACAAAATGATAAGTAGAGAGTGAGAGAGTGTGTAGTCATTCTTAATTATTTCAAAAATACTATATAAAAAGAAGTCTAGATTTTTAAAAATAAAATACATCATGTTTACAACAAAAAACAGGCAAACAGAGAAAGAAAGAAAAAATATAAACATTTAGATCTCAAAACATTGCCAAAGTACAGTAAGCTTCAATTTAACTCTAAAAGTATATTCTTTAAATTTAAAAAGTGAACGGGTATGAAATTCAGAGATTACAAGAGAATGGTAAGAAACAGGATTAATCAAAAGACCATTAAATGACACCGAATTTAAAACCTCATAGCTTTAAAAGAGTAATTATAATTAAATTTGTATGTTCACTCATTAAACAGTGAAAAGAGAGCTACCTTAATAGAAAACTTTTGTTTTATAATTCTTCCAATATTTAGATCCAACCATATCTAGATCAGCCTATAATTTATATTACCGTATATTTTATTACAGAACAAACTATTCCATGAAACTAGCCAATATTAACATAGGAATTTCTCAGACTTAGAGAGAAAAAGAAGTGATGTAAAATTGATATCAAATTTTGAGTAATCGAAAGAAACTGCACTCAAAGCTCTTTACGTTCAGACACTGAAATAAATAACAGTCGACAGATATTCACTAAGTCAAGGCTGCTGGCATAAACAGGAAACAAGTCTCCAAAGCACCACAAAGGACTAACAGAATAATGTTACAAGAATTTCATTCAACTTACTTCAGATTCCTTTTTTTTAGCACCATGATTATCTTTTTTTGTCTTTTTCACTGGTTTCTTACTCTGTAAGCCAAACAAAGAATTTAATCTCAGAAACAATTTAATCTCAATAACAGAGCAAAACATTTCTCTTGAACAGATATTGGAAAAACAATGATAGAGACCAACTCATTCAGAGGAAAATAATTCTATAGAAACAAAGCAAATACTTGAATTATTTCTTTTTATTCTAGCTAACCAGATAATTGTGTGCACTCCCCACCCACACACACACACAGGATCTGCAATCCAGAGTAGGCTAAATCCCAATGACTAAAGTCTGTATAAAAACTAGTATTTTTTTAAAAATTACACTGACGAATTCTGTTTCATCATCAACGTCCATGTTTGCATGGGTTAGACAGTTTTTCAGAATCCACTGGATCTAAAGACCACATTGTACTACAATGTCTGCTTTGGCATGGTTTCTATGGCTGGATGTTCTTCCTAATGCCAACCACTTTTCAGTATGTACTAGGTATTTTTATGTGGCAGCAGCACTAGTGACGTCACCATGCAGCTTGTAAGGCCTTTGAACTCCAAGAGAGGCAGCTTTGCTAAGAGTCAAGGGATTAAGGTATGAGAGACGGGACCAGAGCAGAACAGATTTCTGTTGTTGAGGAGTTACATGGCTACTCACATTTTTGAAGAGAGGATGGAAATGATTGGGGAGGAGCTGAAAAGAGTTAAAAATAGTAGTGATGAGGTATCTGGGTGGAAACCTGAGTAGAAGTGAGTGAGGATAGAAGAACCAGGAGTGGAGGTGGATTAGAGTTTGCAAGATTGTAAAGGAGAGTGAGAGATGAGGAATGGGTGATGTAGGGAAGAGTAGGTGACAACTGAAGAGATTGGGTAGGGTTGAGGGGTAGATAAGGAGTGGGGATGACTAATGATGCAAGAGAGGGGGGGTAGAAAATGACTGACAGTGCAGAAAAAGAGAGGGATGAAGAACAGCAGAATTGTAATGATGATACAGTAGACAGGAGAAGGATGAGATAGAGAGATAGGTGACATGGGGTTGGGTAGGTTGCAAAAGTTTGTGGGGAGAGGGGGGTCATAGTGTTTGGGGAGAGTAAGACACATTTGGTTGTAGAGGCAAAATAATTTAGAAGCTCAGCTGGATAGTATAATGAAAATCTACATAAATATAACATTGATAAAAAGTATTTTATGAGAATCAAGTAAATGTACGAGTGGTCAATAACTAATAAAGTAAACACTTGGACATTTAATTCTGCTTAAATAGGATAGTGGTCTTAAATCCTACTTATTTATATTTTATATGCTCTTCCGCTCCCTTCTCTGATGTGTGTGCACATAAAGAACTAGACAAGCTAGCTACGGTATTGAAATACTGACCCAAATGGCCACATTAAATTCAGCCATATATGTTGCATTGTGTACCATACGCTAGCCTCGCTTAACCTGACTGATAAAAAGTGGTTTCACTCACACAATCATGGTGTAGTTGTTGGAATATAAGTTCTTGTAAACTGATCTTTATTATTCTAACCCTTTTGATACCAACTTACCTGAGGTTGCCCCTAATTCTACAATACAAACTTGTTCTAAAGTGATCTAAAAGCTTTCCTCTCAAACTTTCATGTTAATTTATGTTCCAAACATCAGCTTAATAACAGTAATTTTACTAAATTTTTTATTATTTTCAAAATTAATCAAAACAAAGGCAGTGTATTTCAACAAAAATATAACAAAATAACACTCTATACTGCAAAGTGGGACCCAATGCCAATGAAACAGAAGCATGAAGGAGCCCAACAATAGCTATAGTCTGAACCTCATGTGGTCACAACTGTTTGATTAGTAGTGCAGTACTTTAATCTCACAGTTATGTTATAATAGAAAAGTAAAGAAAAATGCTTTTACTAACCTTTGTTGATTGTTTAACTCGCGACTTTTTTCGTGGAGGACTCACTGACTAGAAATTTTTTAAAAGAATTTAAAAAAAACAACATAACATCAATTTCTTAATTAAAAGTGGGAGTGTTATGATATTCAACCTTTTATTAAAATTTAAATAATAGAGGAAATATATTATTTAAATAACAAGGTTATTATTTAAATAATTCCAAATGAGAATTAGAACCAGGTACAGATTTTATTCATTAAGACCTGACCAGGATGTCATATATTTATGAGCAATGGGAAATAGGAACTGTTACATGCTTTCCTAAGGGAATTGACAAAAATAGGTAAAATGGTTTCAACAGATAACAGAAACAAAAGTAATGTCTAAATTCAATCTGTCACTCAGCTGATTTCTCAACTAGAAACAAAGTCCAAATTTATAGAGCAGCTAGTATCTTAATGGTATTTAATTTATCAATAACCAAAATAAGTTTGCTTCCCAATCACGTGGTTTTGAGTTCAGTCCCACTGTGCAGCATGCTAGGTGTCTTCTACTATAGTCCTAAGCCAACTAAAACCTTGTGAGTCAATTTGGTAGAGAAAAACAAAATGTGTGTGCATCTTCACATTTGTGTTCTACAAAAACTGTGAGCTATGAGTGGTGTTATCATTTCTCCTATCAACAAACTGTCTGCTCACTTCACACCTTTGAAGGCATGTGAAATCATAGGTAAGGGTTAGCGACAGGAAGAGCATTGGATGTAGTATGGAAAAACGGACATAAAACAAATGACATCATTCACCCACCCCTCTCAACAAGTGATGGACATGCTGGTGGTTTCTCTGCCCCACCTCTCCTCTCTTGCATACATGTAGTAGTTACTGCTTACTGCTAGATAGTTCCTGACTTCTCACCTGCAAGGCCAGCTTGTTAACAGTGACTTTATCTTACCAAGCCCTATTTATCATCGGAGGCTTTCAGGAACAACTTCATCTGGCCAACAAATAAATAAGTGTATTTTTGCACATATTCCATGAGGTGTAATTTTTCTCAGTGGTTTTAATTCTGCTGTCTACTTCTCGTGTAGACAAATGTCATTATTTTATTGCTTATGCAATTCATCAACATCATCATCCTTTAACGTCCGTTTTCCATGCTGGCATGGGTTGGACGGTTTGACCAGAGCTGGCAAGCTGGAGGGTGCACCAGGTTCCAGTCCAATTTGGCTTGGTTTCTACGGCTGGATACCCTTCCTAACGCCAACCACTTGGAACTGACATGAGTGCTTTTTACGTGGCACCGGCACTGGACCCTCGACGTGGCCACTTCTTGCAACAGGACTAAGCGGTCGCTTCTTGCAACAGGATTCTACGCGGCCGCTTCTTGCAACAGGACTCTACGCGGCCGCTTCTTGCAACAGGACTCTCGACGCAGCCGCTTCTTGCAACAGGACACTCTACATGGCCACTTCTTGCAACAGGACTCGGTGTGACCGTTTCTTGTCCAGATGAAAAGTGTATCCTTAATTGCTAACTATTATGCTCTTCTGATATGTTATCTATATGGTGTGTATGAGTGAGCTTGGGTGTTTATTTAAAAATATATATTTTAGATGGCAGAATCGAAATACCTTGTGGTATTTAGTTACATCCCTCTACATTCCGAGTTCAAATACTGCTCCAGTCTACTTTACCTTTCATCCACCTTTCAGTCAGAACCTATCTAGCAATAAGCAATAATTACTACATATACAAAATTAATACTGGGGTCAATTTTCTAGACTATATTCTAGAAAGTAATGCCCCAGCATGGCCACTGTCCAATGAGAGAAACCAGTAAAAGAATAAAATGATGGTTTCTCAGGGACACAACCATAACAGATTCAGCTCAGGACAGGGTAAAGATAGTGCAGCAAACAGCTTTGGATTCATCATTTATAAACTTGTGCTGTGTATACCAAACTACCTGCACAAAGAATTTACTCTAAAAAGAAAAGAGTGCAAACCCCCATGGCTACACCAAGTCAAGGATATGCAATAATGATTACATCATTCAGTACACATTTAATTCAAAGTATCCTTTTCCAGAAATGTTGCTTTATGTCTCTTAGACTAAATAACTCTCATCTTGGGAAGTCTTATCGACTATATACAGACCGACCAACAACTTTGCTGCATTTCACTGGGATGAAATTACACCTAGCTATAATGGGAGGTGAATTTAGTGAGAAAACTCAGGGAGCACAGGGAGAAGCAAAAATGAAGAGGGAGGTTGTATAGAAATTAAAACAGATTAGTAGCATGAACTGGAAATCAATTACTAGATCGCATGAATAGCTCACACATATACATAGAGGCCAACAAAGGAGCCTCTACACAGCCACTCAACTTGCTGGAAGTAGCACCAAATTTTCCTGAGGTCCTACTCTACTATTTTAAATACAGAAGGGGTATACTGGATAATGTAGTCAAAGATGTATAAAAATATAGGATGGTCATGGGCAGGAATATTTGATCAAGGATAACTTAAACAATAACACATACAGATATATAAACATAGAAGAACGGAAAAGAAGAGATACCCTAGATTCTGGTTCTGATTCTGAATTATCTGAAGGTTTATCTTCTTCATCGTCGGACTGGTCACTGAGACCATTGCTCGTAGACTTTCCTTTTGGAGACAGCCGACTGTCATTGTCAGCTTCATCTGAAGACGACTCACCATCTTCTTCATCCTCCTCATCATCTCCTCCACCATCATCATCGTCGTCATCTTCCTGTTGACTGTCATTGTCTTCCTGTTTATCTGCTTCTTGTTCCTCTTCATCTTCACTTATCAAATCCATGAGTATTTTATCTATTTCTTTTTTCCTGAAAAATAAATAAATAAATAAAAGGATATTTTATCTGAAAACACCACCAACAATAAAGTTCCCAAAACCTCACCCATCACACCAACATTAGTGAAGTTACCAGTACCACCACATCCCTACTTCTGTACATCCTGTCATAGCAATGTCCAAATCTCTTCACATTATTTGAAATAAGAGTTGTTTCCTATAAAAAAACACAATTCCAACAGCTCACTTAAGAATATGTAAAGACTAAAATATGTTGTGGCCTTGTTGCAGTAAGTACCAAACATCTGAAGCAGTACAACCCTATACACAACCTATGCTACATCTACTAAAATATCTCTAAACTACAAAACCTCAATATTTTATCAATATCAGAGAGGCTCAATCTTTTTCAATTCGCTACTGCTTTGGCTTACTCTCTATACCAGTCATGGGCAAACTGGAGTCCGCAACACTTTCTGAATGGCAGGTCTAATGTAAAGTTAACTTTAAATTTTTTTGTAGTGCAGCCCACCTAATGATGAGCTACGTCTCATGTGGCCTGCTTCTTGAAAAAAGTTGCCCAAGCCTGCTCAATATCTTATCTTTAGTGAGCCACTAATGTACTGCACAAGCCCCAGGTTGGGAAATGCATGACACTACCAAAGATAATAACAACACATGAAATTTCAAAGTGGTAACGTTAGCACAAATGTTCACTTAAAAATGTTTAGGCTCACAATGACCCCTCAACCCTTTAGCATTCAGATTTTTCTGTTAAGTGTAATACTTATTCATTCACATTATTTTAAATTAATCATGCATTATCTTGTAGCTTTGAGATTTTGTTGATGGGATTATTTATTTTTAGAATTGTAGTATAGGTGTGAGAAGCCAGATCTGGCTGGTTTGAGCATAAAACAAGATGAATATTTGGGCCAGATATGGCTGGTTTAAATGCTAAAGGGTTAAGCAATTCCAGTACCAATAGAAGATGTGGTCAGTGAACCTGTGTGAAATATCAACTAAATCTTCCTCAAAATAACACCCTAACATCTTAAAAAAGGGAAAAGGGTATTGAATAATGTAATGCTTGGGAAAAATAAAACAAGACACAATAGTCCTGCTTGATTGGGGGTTAAATTAAAAGAACACTTAGAGTGTGGTTGGCCCTACCAAGCCTTCTGGAAATTCAGCTATGCCAACAAGGTTTCCTGCTCTTTTTGATTTCACAGATAGTATGAACTGTTCCCCACAGTGCAGTATAACCAGTAGTAAAGAAAAGAAAATGGTTTTTCGTCCTCCCCACCACCACCACACCCACCCATTTTATTGGCCTCAGAAGAATTGAAAGCAAATTTGACCACAGTGAGATTTGAACTCAGCACAGAGAGCTGGAGAAAAAAAACTGCAAGGAATTTTACTGAGCCCTTGAATAACTGCTAATTCATTACCTTTACAGATCATAAATAAAACACTTTCAATTAATAAAGACCTGACTAAAAATGAATAATAATAATCCTTTCTACTAAAGGCACAAGGCCTGCAATTTGAGGAAGGGGGTAAGTCAATTACATTGACCACAGTGCTCAACTGGTACTTATTTTATCAATCCCGAAAGTGTGAAAGGCAAAGTCAACCTCAGCAGAATTTGAACTCAGAACATAAAGACAGATGAAATGCCGCTAAGCATTTTGTCCGGCATGCTAACAATTCTGCCAGCACACCACCTTAAAATAATAATAATATTTGAAATCTTGAGTAATTAGAGAGTAACTATGACATATTAGGCAATACAAACAAGACTGCTGGTTAGTCTGTGTTGACTAAACCTAACTGATTGGAATTGCTGAAGAATTTAAGTCTGAAGGTATTTAAATGAATGACTAGCACAGGAAAAATGCAAAGGAAAGAGCAGCAAAAACATCAACAACATGAAATCAACTGTCCCAAGAGGACAATACTGAATTAAGAAATGATTTCAAATTTTAACACAAGGCCAGCAATTTTATTGGGAGGTGGGGTTAGTTGATTACATTGACCCCAGTGCTCAACTGGTCCTTATGAGGGATTATATGAGGGTGCTTAAACCAGAATTCTGCCAAATAACTATTTTTTGGAATTTTCAGAAAACTTTTGCTAATTTGTGTTCTATACACGGGAAGTCATAAGATTATGCAACCTCCCCCCACCTCCCTTTTTTTTTATCGTGTGATTTAAGGACAATTTAATTTTTGGCACATCTCACGACCACCTGATACCTTCCGTTTCTTTGTCATTCTGACATTTATTGATGTTTTTCAATATTTTTCTCCCCATAAACACATTTAATGGTCCATTACTGAGATTTAAGCAAAAAATCCAGACTGTCTGTATTTTAAACTGTGATTTTTAAAAAAAATTCCAAAAAGAGTGGAAATTTTAGGAGGGGGGGGGTTTAAAAAAAACATTTTTTTTCATAATCATACGAATTACCGTATGTAGAACACAAGTTTCTCATTATATTAGGTTGTTAAAAAGGTACATAGTTGAGGATAAGCAAAAATGCAAGAAAAAACGAGTGGCTGTACATATGATAATGATGAGGCACATACAGTGTATAAGAAAGTGAAGAACTGGATGTATTGCACACTCAAGAAGGGAGGTTACAAGTAAGGCAGGTAGAAGTGGATACACCAGAGAAGTGTGTACATGCCTGGCAGAGATAGTGGACAGGCATGGAGGACATGTGAGAGAGAGGGGATGGGGTGATCGTGCAAGTAAAAGATAAAGCCTGCAGAGGAGGGTGGTGAAGGAGTACAAGTCAGTATGGATATCAGTGTAAGTGAGTGTGTAAATAGCATCCAGTAATTACATCAGTGGGCATTACAATGATTGCATATAAGGAGGGGAGATGGTATAACCAACTAAACACCAAATCTAAAGCAGGACACATACACACACATACACACACACACATACACACACACACACACATGAAGTAATGACATTTCTTAGTCTCTTTCGCCAATCTAGAAGTTTGCTTTTATTACTTTATAATCTGATAATTGTATGACTAGATATATGCTCTACACAAACATGGGTAGTGGAGTGTGACTAAGGAAGTCACCTTGTAACTATATGGTTCTTAGTTCAATCCCACTTTGCAGCACCACCAGCAAGTGGCTTCTATCATAGCATGTGTTGCGCAATGCCTTTACAAGTGAAATTTGGTAAATGGAAACTGTGTAGAAGCCCATCATGTATGTATTTAAACACGTGTCTATCTTTTGCTGAAAGATGTAAATATTGGCTCTCTTGCCAATAAACTAATACATTTAAATAATATCTTGCAGTGTTTATTCTGCCCATTAAACATCCATTGCCTTGTTACTCTTGCCATCATAAATGCAGTGAAACCAGGGATTGACCTAATGGAAAACTTATAACCAATTATGCTATTGCTCATGAAATATGTAAAACAAAATTGTTTGGTGGTAGAGAGGAGATACTGACACTACAAACAGAGAGATACATACTACAAACAGAGGCATACATATTCCACTACAACCAATTCTACATGCCTTGATTGTAAGTAGAGAGAGTACATAGTAAAACCTATGAGGCAAACATACCTATAATAGACTACCTTCCTATCCAGGGACAAGTTTGTTTCATCAGCTGAGTATTGTTAGGAGAAATACAACTAAGTAGCAGTTCTATGAAGATTTTTGGCTCACACACATGTATATGTATTGGGTGTGTACATGTGTGATTGTGCTATGTATACTGATGTAAAATCCCCATAGGCCCAGTACTAAATTCTGTAGCAGAACTAGTTTTGTTAGCAATTAAATATCGTGATGAAATTAATCCATACATGTGTAATAATCTGATGCATTATTTTTCATTTCAATTTAGACTATAAACTCCATGATACCTAGAGCCAATTTCTTTTGTGAAATTATCTGCAAAGATCTTCAACAATCAAAAAAAATTATTTAATTAATTGGATAGTTTATTTAAAATATAAACACATCATCATCATCATCATCATATTCGGTTTAACATCCGTTTTACATGCTAGCATGCGTTGGATGATTTTTGAAGATTGTCTTCCAAGCTAATCTATCTCTGGCCAGATTTCTACTAATCCTTCTTTCTCTCAGATCCATC
>JAOPUL010002961.1:34073771-34085063 GCA_027564515.1 Octopus rubescens
CTTATGCTGAACTGCTAAGTTACAGAGGCGTAAACACACCAACACCAGTTGTTAAGCAGTGGTGAGGGACAGAGACACAAAGACACACAGTTATATATAGATATACATATATATGATGAGCTTCTTTCAGTTTCCGTCTAGCAAATTCACTTGCCCAAGGTGCCATGCAATGGGACTGAACCCCAAACCATGTGGTTGGGAAGCAAGCTTCTTACCACACAGCCACGCCTGCACCTAGCACATTCTTTTATAAAAAAATAAAAACGCTCAAAACATGCTATATCAACTTCCATCATGAGTATTACTTTAGGTGGTGTTGAGTATGATGATAAAATGGTAAAAAGGATGTTACCCAAAAGTAATCCACCTTGCAATGGAGACTTGAGAGTTTAACACTAAAATATTTGAGTTATATAATATGTGTGTCTATTTAAAGAAACATCCATAACCCTATCTTTTGGCTACTCAAGAATACAAAGCTCAAATCAAGGGATCCACTACATGATTGCTAAACCTGCTAAAAAGATGGTCAAATGTCCATCAAATCATACTTTACAGTCTTAGAAGATATAAGAGAGCTATGGTTGGAACACCTTTATGCTCAATCAGTTATGATCTGAGTCATACTAAAGTATATTTTGTGCTTAAGTAATCCACCACCACTGGCCTTAACCCTGTAGCATTCAGATTACTCTGTCAAAAGTAATGCTTATTTATTCACATAGTTTTGAATTAATCATGCTTTATCTCATAGCTTCAAGATTTCAATGATGTGATGGTTTGGTTTTAGTATGACATTATAGGGTAAGGTAGGAGAGGCCAAATCTGGACAGTTTGAACAAAAAACAGGTAGAATATCTTAGCTAGATATAGCCGGTTTAAATGCTAAAGGGTTAACCCTTTAGCATTCAGAGTACTTTAACAAATGTAATGCTTATTCATTCACATTCTTTTAAATCGTGCATTGCCTCATAACTACAAGATTTCAATGACGTTATTTTTTATTTTTTTAAATGACATTGTTGGGTAGGTGTGAGAGGCCAGATCTGGTTTGTTTGAACATAAAACAGGTAGAATATTTTAGCCGGTTTAAATGCTAAAGGGTTAAACTACACATGTTTACAAAATACCAGTCATTGAGAATAAATATTTTCCCCTAATTATTGTCGGCTGTGCATTTACCTGTACAACAGAATGCATAACCAGTTTAAAACCCTTGGGAGTTGTGACTAACAGAATTTGGTAATCTGTTTGAAGTGGAGGAACATTCTTTGGAATACACCATCACTTAGCTCAGGGCTTAAGCATAAACAAAAGTAAATATATCTGTCAGGTAGAAAGTATGTAAGTTTACAGGGGAGTGAAAGTGTACATGCATATCAGTCTATGTATGTGTGTATGCAGACACACATGTAGCTAGAAGGCTATTAATATTTTAAGTCTCCCAAATTTCAAGCCACACACCATTGTCTGTTAAATGTAATTTCCATTAAATAAACAAACACAAATGAAAGAAAAGTAAAGGAGGATAGCAGGGAAGAAAACTACACAACTATACTTGAGTTTTCAGACAAGTGCAAAAAAAGCAGACTACAGATGATATTTTCATTTATCCAAAACTATATTATTTCACTCTAGTTTCCATATATAGCTGAGATAAATGGAATTTGGCTGAGAAGAAAAAAAATGTGGAAATAATATGCAACTATGATTACAAAGACAAGTGTGTTATGGTCACAGGGAGAGGGGAAAAAAATACAAAGTGACCGACTATGCTAGGGGTGTGTATAAAATATTAACATTGAGGAAATAAAAGATGGATGATAGCAACAGAATAGGATATTGGATTTCTAACTCATAGGTTACAAGTTCAAATCCCCAATAGACATTTTGTTTGTCTCTGGGGTAAAAATGGCCTCATTTCATCTTAATGTCAGAATTGCTGGGAAATGATACCTGCAATAGTGCCTTACTTTTTTCAGGAAAGGGGAGATTTTTTGATCTCTACTAAATATTACAGAAAGTGAGAGATGTTAAGAACTATCTCTACAGAGTCTTGAAGTATTATATGAAGGTGGAGTGAGGTTGGAGGGGTTTGCTAAATGTTTTTTTTTAATCTCACATTAAGATCTCCCAAATCGAATAAGATTTTTTTTTTGACCCACTATAAAAAGACTTTCAGGTATATAAATACTGTTTTTTGTTTGTTTGTTTGTTTTTTAAACCAGATATGAAACCAGTATTTTTTCTTCATCTAAGGAGAGGAACATAGGTGTTTGAATTAGTACTAATGCTAATGATGACAAAATGGAGAAATGTCTAAGTTCATGTTTGCATTCACTAATCCTGATGATAGCAGCCTCCCTTAAATTTCAATTTATAGGTAAATGTGTGGCTGGCTGAGTGGTAAGAAGTTTGCTTCCCAACCACAATGTCTTAGGTTCAGTCCAACTGTCTGGCACCTTGGGCAAGTGTATTCTACTATAGCCAAAGCCTTGTGAGTGGATTTGGTAGATGGAAACTAAAAGAAGCTGTGTGTGTGTGTGTGTGTGTGTTAGTGTTTCCTTGCCTTGACTTCATGTGACAGTCATAAATGAATGTCACTGTCATGCAAGCAGTGTCCTTTGTTACCAATTTCCCATGAAAACATGTCTGGTCATGAGGAAATGTTACCTTACATGGGAACAGGTGAGGATTGGCAACCAGAAGGGTATCTGGCTGTAGAAAATTCATTTCAACAAATTCTGTCCGGCTCATGCAAGCATGGAAAAGTCGACATTAAAATGATAACCTTCCTCATTCAAAATGTACAGATAGGACCCTTTTTTTTTTTTTTAATGATCATATTATCCAATAATGATCTACATAATCTATTAAGCACATATATATCTTTTCAAGTCTTTAAAGGAAAAAAAAAAATTCATGATTTTTTTTTTCACGATATTACTATATTTAGTTCAACTTACAAGCTTGGGTCACAATGGGCCAAACAGACTGCTAGTTGATAGATTGGTAGCTCAAAATCCTGTTACAGGACTACACAAAGTTCATGCTCAGGTCATTTAACACTTATAAATCCAATCCATCTATCTGAGGTAGTGTAACACACAAACATGTGGCTGATATGGGGGTTCCTCTGAAGGATTTCTGGAGTAACATTACTTGACAGGGTGCATTGCTCAGAGATCAGAGTCTCTCCAGGTTGAGCTGCTACTTTTCCCCTGCACTGAGAGGTCACAGCTTTGCTACTACACACATGTGATTAGACTGTCGCAGGAGACCTAGGGGTAGACCATGAACAAGATGTTTGGATAGTGTGTGTGTGTGTGTGTTCAAATTATATTATTCAATGAAAATTTATACAAAGTCAAGAGGTCACCAACCGATTGAGGTACACCAAAACCCAGGTAGTGTAGTAGGAGGGACGACAACAAGACGTTTTGCTTAGTATATAGGGTTAATAAATATATAAAGAGTAAGATGTGCAGGCTATCATCATCACCATCCTCCTCCTTTAACGTCCGTTTTCCACGCAAGCATGGCTATCATCATCATCATTTAACTATATATATGTCGATATGTTTTTAAAGGTGGTGCCTCAGCATGACCGCAGTCTAATGACTGAAACAAGTAAAAGATAGTCTCAGTTGATCGTTCTTGGGGATCCAGGTAGAAAGTGTAATGACGGTTGCTTCTATTAGGCCCCCTTTGGAGGAGGTGCCTGAAGACTCTAGACCAATAGTCCTCCCAGGAATAGTAGGCGAAGAAGATGGTTGTAAGAAAACACCCATGCCGGTGACACATTAAAGGCACCCAGTACACTCTCTGGAGTAGTTGGGGTTAGGAAGAGCATCCAGCTGTAGAAACCAAGCCAAATCAGACTATGGAAGCTGGTGCAGCCCCTGGCCTTGCCAGTTCCTGTTAAGCCGTTCAACCCACACCAGCATCGAAAACAGACATCTCTGTTTCAATTAAATTTTGAAAGTCAAAGAAATTAGTAAAATAACTGTCATTATTAAGCTGATGATTGAAACATAAATTAATGTGAAATTTTGATGAAAGGTTTTAATTTAGATAATTTTAAACAGGAAGTTTGTATCATAGAAGCAGGGGCAACCTCAGGCAGGTTGGTATCAAAAGAGTTTTTAAAAAAAAGGAAGATATTGGACTATGTAGTTGTAGATATACAAAAAATGACCATCAATCAGGGCTGGTCTGATGCTCAACAACAATTCAAACTAACAATGTAAAAAGCAAAAATAAACAGAAGCAGAATACCACAGAAGCTAAGGAAATTTCCAGAGAATCAAGTGAATTGTTTTGTTGTTACTTATATGAAACTGAAGCATATTTTCATGAAGAATAAATATAAATAAAAATGAAAAGCACAGCTACTGTTTATTTCCTGAAAAAAAAAAGTCAAATGATACTGGTTATCTGTCTGTTAATAACAATAACCAACAAACTTGAGATGTTGCCTTACAGTGATTTCAAAAGCTAAACTAGTCTTGTAAATGTAAGAGAAGCATGGGGAAAAAAGAAAAGAACAGGAGGGGAAAAAAATGATAGTGTAAGTTTTCAGAGAAGAGCAAAAGATTGCATGAGGGAATTTGTAAACAACAGACCGAATAAACGTTCTTTTCAATTGTTTCTACTAGCAAACTAGGTTAATCATACATCTGGCCTAAGTTAAGTAAAAGAAATGGATGGCTTAAGTTAAGTAAAAAAAATGGATGATCAGTTTTAGATGAAAAATAGAATAAAAAGCACAGAGAGGGAAAAAGGGTTACCAGCATTAAATAATTATCATTGACATTAGGAAATATGTACTTATCACTTTTAGACATATTAGATGAGACCACAGACAGATTAAAGGATTATGTAAAAAAAAAAAAAATACAACAAATACAATTCTTTCTAAAACTTTCTTCTATTCTCAACACTTTGTAGGAAATACAAGTAAAATATAGTTTTAAACATTTAACTGTTATGGCTTGTGTGGTAAGAAGATTGCTTCCCAACCGCAAAGTTTCAGGTTCAGTCCCACTGCATGGGACCTTGGATAAGTGTCTTCTACCAAAGCCCTAGGGCTAACAAAACCTTGTGAGTGGATTTGGTAGACAGAAATTGAAAGAAGCCTGTCATATATCATCATCATCATCCTTTTAACGTCTGTTTTTCCATGCAGGCATGGGTTAGACTGTATATATATATATAAAGCAAATTTTAGGTGAGTTTAAATTTATTTGTGACATATTTCAACTTCTAAAGGCAAATTCACTGGAGTTACCATGGAGAAAAATTCTCTTATGGTAAAAGGTGTAAAAACACCATATCTGTCCAATGCTGTCCCCTATCAAATTCCCAGACGCGTTTCTAGCTCTTTAGCCATTATCAATGTGTGTGTGTGTGTGTGCGTGCGCACGCATATGTTACTGTCTCCTTGCTTTGACATCACATAACAGTTGTTAGTGTCACCATCATGCAAGCAGTAACCTTTGTTTCCAATCTTCTGAGAATTGTCTGGGGAGGGCATCTAGCCATAGAAAATTCATCTCAACAAATTCCATGTGACCCATTGTAAGTGTGGGAAAATGGACATTAAAACAATGAAGATTTCATCTTTGATCCTTGATTTGTATTTATATTTGTAATAAATCAAATCAACCATTATAAAAGCATTATTTAGTAACAGATAACTTATATACAAAAATTTACAGAACCAGTCTTGGATGAAAAAAATGAATTCTTGTTATTATTCTCAATAAGATCCAAGACGAGTTTAAATTCACTGTTTCATAGCTACAGTCATCACCAAGTGTATCATCTATTTTGCTTAAGAAATGGGCACATTTTTACATCTTAATATCAAGTCATTTCACCTAAGAGGGTTCATTCTCAAAGTCCAATGTACCCCGTACCAAATATTTTGACCTAACCTCTATTATCATCATATACGTGACAATTTTACAGTCAACACGGCACCTTTAGCATTAGCACAGGCTATCAATAGTCACCTCTTTCATATATCAAGCAAGGTTTTTGATACCCTAATGTAGCAGTAAGGAAAATTAATAAAGAAAAAAGAAGCCAAACAATGTGTTATCTCAGAAAAATAAAATTTACCGTATAAAGATTAATGAAAGAGAAAGTCCATTAACTCGGTATGAGGAAAATTAAAATAGCCATTCAGCAATTTAAACAATTGTTCTAATGGGAATAAATTAGAAGCCGGTTTGCTGGTATTGTTGATGTTCAGTAAAATGGTCTGACATTATAGGCATAAACAACAGCCAATGTTGCGGAGAGCAACAGCTGCCACATTCAAAGATCATCTTGAATTCCCATATTGTTACCAAAATCTATAAATGGGTTAGAAATAGAAGCCAAATCTTTTTCAACTCTCACAGTGAGAAGGACACATTGCATAATGTATTCCTAGATACCTCTAAAAAGGCAAGATTATCCTAACTGAAATACCTTTGACCATATACCAGCATGATCAGGGTTGACATGAGGCTAAAGAACAATAGATGAGCCAATGAGAAGACTTCTATGTGGTATCCCAACCTGCTAGAAATAGCAGCCAAATTTCCCTCATTCATCTTAGTAAAGACAAAGTATTGGTCCCCAGTGCACTGTGTCTTGGCTTAAATGTCTAAGTATAGAGCTACTCAATCAGAGCAAACCTGGAGCGAAACAACAACAGCAGAAATACAGAAACAGGTTGCACAATAGAAAGAGAATACAACAAGCAGAGACTACAACACTGCATCCCAATTAATCATTGAATATGGATTATCCAGAGTTACAGATCCATGGATTAAACATCTAGTGGGTTGGCCAACTACCTCTATGCCATAAGTCCCAATACAGCTATGTGCTCAATCAAGGTTGACCTTAGGTTACCAAAACAAACAAAAGAACCAAAAAAAAAATAAACACCGTTTTGCAAAGAAAAATGTTGGTTTTGGAGGAACTATGCCAAAGCTTCTGTTTTCTCTAATTTTTAATACCCAAAGTGTAAAAAATCTTATAGATGTTTATAGAAACTGTATTAAAAGAAAACTTTTATTGAAACAAAATTAAAAACCTTTAATAAATTCAACAAGTTTGCCATTGATAAAGTTCTCAAAAATATTTCAATACACTTCCTCTATAAAAAGTTTGATGTATGAGCGGGAGTTTTGTCCTCTCCTCTTTGTTTTATCAATAATATACATATGGTAGTAATAATTTTGTTTTATACTTTGAACTGTTGAGTGGGTGCATAATTAATGACCGTTTTTAAAAACTTAATTTCAAATAAAACTGATGTAAATTAAATTATAAAACGGTTGTTAATTATGCACTAACCCAATACTTTGTTCAGCTTGTTCTATTAATGAGTATTTCTTATGTGAAACAATGTTGAAATACATTAACAATGTAGTTCTCAAGTGGTTTGTCTCCAATCAGGAATGTAGAAGACTCTAAATATAATGAGCCTTTCTACTATAGGCACAAGGCCTGAAATTTTGAGAGGAGGGGGCTAGTTGATTACATTGACCCCAGTGCTTGACTGGCACTTATTTTATCAACCCCAAGAGCAGGATTTGAACTCAGAACATAAAGACGGACGAAATGTTGCTCAGTATTTTGCCCAGTGTGCTATAATGGTTCTACCAGTTCACTGCCTTAACCCTTTAGCATTCAAACCGGCCATATCCAGCCAAAATAATCTACCCGTTTTATCTTCAGACTGTCCAGATTTGGCCTCTCACACTTAGCCCACAATATTATTCTAAAAATAAACAATCATGTCATTGAAATCTCAATGCTACAAGGTTATGCATGACTAATTCAAATCAATGTGAATAAATAAATATTACATTTGACAGAGAAATCCGAATGCTAAAGGGTTAATAATAGTTGATGTTGCTGTTGTTAAAGTTATTGGAAATAGTTAAGTCTAAACTCATTCAATTACAAAGCTAATTGACAATTACTGTGAAAATCTTCATACATATCACACTTTAAGGAGGTTTATTATAAAATATTTTACATAACACTGCGCAGAATAACACTTTTTCCTTTCTTCTTTCTCTGGCATTTACTCAATTTTTGTAAATTATCTAGACTATAAGAAATACCTTTCAATTGACAGATTTTTTATTCTCATCAGCATATTCAAGTAACATTCACTTCATATGTTCTTGAGCTTATATTTTGAGTTGGTTGATTAGGCTAAAACCTTACAGTTTACAAAAGATGCAAGGTTACCCCAATGCCCATCACTCTGCAATGTTACAAAACTGTTCCTTTTGAAATACAAATGCCACCATTTAAATAAGTGTGATAAATTGAGAGAGAGAGAGTTTGGGACTTCAAAAATTGTAAGACTGAAAATAGCCAAACAATATACCACCAGTCAAGAAATCTTATTCACACTAAGTCCTCTATTTAAACAACCCCAGCTTCACTGTCAGTGTTCCCTTTAACACACACTTCCCCTATAGACCACCTACAAATTGCCATTATCAATATCATATCTCATACCATAAACATTCCTCACCTGGTGTTCTATCTATTAATAGTCTCTCTCTCTCTCTCTCTCTCTCTCTCTCAGAATAGTGTCAATCAGGCTTTTATTCCACTTAGTTGACACATTTCTAACTGGCTTACAAGCTTTTCTAAAACTGGTAGTATAAATAACCAGATCAGTTCATATTAGAAGAATTGGTTGATGTATGCAAAAGATGAGAGGAAAGAAGAGATGATAAAAAAAAAATGGACTGGGGAGGGGGGAAGGTGTAGGAAGTCTGGTGTAGACAAAGAAAAGACAGACTTAAAAAACAAACCCACATTATAAGAAATAGCTTGGCTTTAAGATATGAAATGACAAAACGAGAAAGGTAGCACTAAAAAAAGAGTCATTTAAATCATACAATCAGCACATCAATCATCATCATCATTGTTTAATGTCCAATTTCCATACTGGAATGGGTTGGACAGTTTGACAGGAGCTGACTAGAAAGAAGACTGCACCAGGCTTCACTGTCAGTTTTGGCATGGTTTTTATGGCTGGATGCCCTTCCTAATGCCAACCACTTTACAGAGTGGCCTGGGTGCTTTTTATGTGGCACCAGCACCAGCGTGGCCTGTTTTGACATGGTTTGTTTTTTACACCAACCACTTTACAGTGTGGACAGAATGCTTTTTTACGGCACCAGCACTGGCAGGGGTCACCAAGTAACTTGCAAGGCAAAAAGATCCTTTGAGAGGTGGGGGGGGGGATTTGGAGGAGGTGGCCTTGTGCCAATTGATGAGAGGTTAAAGTGTGGTAAAGGGATGGAAACAGGTGTCTTGCTGTAGAGGAGATATGTAAACCCTACACCTATTGAATTTGTAGAGCTACCTTCCACTTAAAGCCTTCATTTCCATGTTGTAATATCTAAGGCAAGTCATCCTGTAAGATTTGTACTTCTTCGGATAATATTCATTGTAGAGTCTGAACTCAGAACTTTAAATTATAACACTTGTCAATTAGAAAATGCCTTCACCACTCACATCTTTAAGATGCAATATCTATGACACTCACAACTAGATGGGTCTCAGCTAGTATATTTTAAAATCTTGAGAAGCACTGATACAATACAAATTATTGAACCTTCTGCCAACATATCCATTGATACAACTGTTAAAAACTATAGTAAAATTCCAGTAATCTCAGTTCATCACATTCATTATCATTACAGAATCTCCTTACTATAATGATAATGACTCATCTTCAACTACATCAGTGTAGCAGCCAACCATTGAAGACCAAGTCTGGCAGCACAGGCTACAATGGTTTAGCCATGTCTGCAGGATGAGCACCGGAAGGCTACCACACCAAGTTTTGTGGCGGTAGCGACCCACGCACTGGAGAATCCAGCACAGCGCACCAAAGAAGTCACAAATTGAGGAAGATCTGAAATTGCAGCACCTCAACCTCAAGAAGCTAAAACCAGCACTATGGATTGGAAAGCAAGGAATAACTTCATCACTAGAGTCCGTCATCCAGCAGTACCCACAGCAGCATATTGGTTGAGAGGACAGCCTCCCTCGACAGTCGCCAGCTAGGGATTTTACTTGCTTACTTACATTAGTGTAGAGATGTGATACAAAAATGGATGAAGTATGGTAAATAATTAGAGAAAGTGTCAGGATGGAAGATATCTAAGTATTTCCCTTAACATATATTTAATTCTAATTCACTCTATTAAATGTTTACGCTAATTTAACTCTTGTTTTTCATTTATTCTCAAAACAATTCTATTTTTCTATGTCAACTAATATATAATTTTGTACATTTACTTAGTAATTGTCACATCGCTAACAAGTATAGCAAAGGCTATGCTTTACTGATGAGTTCAGAACAAGACCAAAACATGCTGGTAAAAATGAAAATATTTTAGTCTTTTAACTGGAGTTTTTTGTTTTCTAACCAGATAATTATTTCTTGCTGGTTTGTAATGCTCCCTTCATTAAATACATTTATACATAACCAATTAGTTCACACTATCCTAGCTAAAAAAAAACACCAAATGAATGGAGAAACAATTCAAGCATGTGCATGTGCTTATTAATACAAGCAAAATGAAGTTACTAGTGAACCAAGTTAACAACCAGGTCTCAGTTCTCCTTTGAGCAATTTCACTTGACACAGTCGTCCTTCACATAAAGCAAGATGCACTCCAATAGGTTGTTGACTCACTTTTAATATTGGATGAAAGGAAAGCTTTCATACATGACCTAACAATACTACTACTAAGAACTTATAGAACATTTTCATCGTTAAGTACTTATCTAAATTTTTTATCTTTTCTTTTACAATATAATTTTCCCTCTTGAAAATTCAAGAATCTGAAAAAAAGGAAGTTGTAAAAATACTGACGAAGGGGGAGGGGGAAGGCACTGTAAAGGTAGTTTAGTGTATAACTATGTAGAGATTATTTGAATTAGTTAAAAACCAGCTTTTCATTATATTATTATTCTTTTAGTTATTGTAGCCATGGGCTGCAGCCATGCTGAGGGATGGCATACAAATGTTTTAGTCACCAGTATTTGGTTTGTTACTCATTTTATCAAATGAATATGTTCACCTTAGAGTTACATCCTTTTCACCACACAAATTCAGACTAGTATACACAAATATCTATCTATATATCATCATCATCATCCTTTAACGTCCGTTTTTCCAGGCAGGCATGGGTTAGACGGTTTTGACTGGAAACTGGCAAGCTGGGGAGCTGCACCAGACTCCAGTCT
>JAOPUL010002961.1:34235571-34246509 GCA_027564515.1 Octopus rubescens
CATACATACATACATACATACATACATACATACATACATACATACATACATACATACATACATACATACATAATGGCGACCGTTATGGTTAGTCCGATAATCAGACGTGTGTAATTACTGCTCATATGAAGGCAACATACCAAATATTGGAAAAGTTGAGCTATAGAGTGCGGTAAGATTACATACGAATATTTTTACATAAGTGTTTTAAACATTACATATATTGCAGCATATCTAAAATAAGTCAATGTTTCAAAACACTTTAAGAAAAACACAAACATCTCTCAATATGTACGTTTCAATACAATTGTAGAATTAAAAACAACCTGAAAGGAAAGATTACCCAAGCTGTGAAGAACTTTAAATTTAATTCTGACAAAACTGTGTTGAAACTTTTAAAGAAGATCATTGTCATTTTGAAAAAAAACAAATACTAATATTATTGAATAGACACAATCATCATGGCTAAATGTATAAGTCTTCTTCGACCAAATCGTGACTACAATAATTGTATACAAGGGACATACGAACTTAACAAAGATTTATATGAATCTAATCCTAAGATATTTAATCTAACCCTCAGAAGTTCGGTTTTATGCAAAGGCTAAAATATTTGTGGAGATTCAAACACTCAGAATTAGATTTTCCCCCAAAACATTTAAACGAACAAGCGAAACGTATCATTAGATGTAAATTGATACATCTAAAGGAAATACCTAATTCAAAGCAGCCAGCCATTGAAGATAGTCATCCCATTTCCACTGATGGACAGACATAACGGTCAGCTCAACTTAGTAGTAACCACACCAAAAATTCGGCTGAAGTTAACCCCCTCTTCACTAATGGACAGACAAAACGTTCAGATGAATCTAACAGTAAGCAACACACCAACAATGTAGCTGAAATCCATACCTATATTGTACAAACAGAAGAACACCAACAAACTTGTGGATTCTTTACAAGTGATCTGGGATGGTATGATTCGACAGCTCCATAACCTTAATTTGAATGACAGGCCTTACAACACCAGTTTAAGAAAAGAACCCAGTAAATTAGAATTAGCAGCAGTAAATGAAATCGGTAACAAATATTTGAAAACTACACAGTTCAGAGATATGAAAGCAACCTACGAAACCATCAACCTCTTGATATATGTCTCAGCTATTACATTACTAGCATATCGCAAAGAGCTGAAGCTACGCAATCGAGATTCGAGCAGAAAGTCTGAACCAACATGGACACGTAATTAAAAAAATAAAATTTTATACCTGCGAAGAAGTACCTCACAGATCATTGTAGTTATGAAATGTAATAGAGAGAACAACTTCACATGACATCAAGAAGACCTCAGAAAAAACAAAACAAAACAAAACTGGAGAGGCGATTTGTTGACGCAAGATTCGAAAACCTGAACTCTTAACTGCACCAGCTGAAACAACAACTCACGGCTACAGCTGAAAAACTGAGATATAAATCTACAACGTATAAACGGCAAATGGTCAGTACATTATTTGCCAGAGACCCCTAAGTCAGTATACCGCAACTTCATTGCAAAAGGTTCAAGACACCCGCAAAAAGTACAAGTTGAGGGCTACTGGAGATCTGTATGAGAAACAGATGATCAATACAACAAACAAGCTGTATGGTTAAAAGAACTGGAGCATGACTACTGCAGGCATGTCTAGCAAAAACAATATGAAATAGATGGTGAAATACCGGAAACAGTACTACAGAAATTGTCAAACAGGAAATCCCCAGGCCCAGACCTCATAACAGGCAATTGGCTGAAGAATTTCACCTTTTATCGGCGAGATCTCATACGGTTGTATGGAGAAAGTATCAAGGGCACACAAGAACTACCCAAATGGTTATCAACCGCAACTACTCTCCCCATCCCCCAGAATAGTTAAACTACCCTTGCGAAAAGTTACAGCTCAATAGCCTGCCAGAATATTATGTACAAACTATACACTGAGTGCCTCAATCTGTTCTTGCAGGATGATTGTGCTACCAATAACATTATAACACCTGAGCAAGTTGGCGGTAAGAAGGAGCTATGGGGATGTATGCGGCAACTACTAATTAACAAGTTGATCCAAGAGAAAATATAAAATAATCGCAGTAACTTAACCGTAGTGTGGATTGACTACCAGAAGGCTTTCGATAGTATACCACATGGGTAGATTATCAAGACTTTACAGTTAGCCAAAGTTCCATAACCACTCGTTAGTGTTATTGAACGCCTGACCAAAACTTGGTACACCACTTTTGCTCCTTAAGAGTGATAAGGAGCAAATTGAGTTGGATAGCATTCACTTCCAGAAAGGCATCTTTCAGGGTGATAGCCCGTCGGTATTACCCTTTGTCCTCTCATTAAATCCACTATCATACCTGCTCACAAAACATAGTGACCAGAAAAATAGATCCAGAAGTATCTCTCATCTTTTCTTTGTCGACGACCTGAACTGTATGGGTCAAATATCAACCACATATAAAAAACCCAAAAACAATTGGCTCTTATAAACTAATTTCCTACAGACATTGGGATGAGATTTGGTGAGTCTAAGTATGCTTTTTGACAGTAAAAAATGGAAAAGTTGTGCCCTCTTCTGAAAGCCTAAAACCGAATGGCTTGACAATACAACCTCTACAGTCGGGTGACAATTATAGGTATCTCGGACAGAATGGGAATGTCAGATATGATGGACCCATAAATAAGGAAGGAACCAGAAATGAATACCCCAGGAGAGTAAAGAAAATATGGTCATCAGAACTCTCAGCTTACAACAAACATATTGCCCACAACACCTTCGCAATGCCTGTCCTCACGCCTATGTTTGGTCTTCTGAACTGGTCACTCCAAGAACTCAGATAGATGTTTGAACTCGCAAGTTGCTCAGTGTTACAGGAAACTTCAATATCAATGGAGATGTAGACAAGCTATACTTCCCACGCAAGGAAGGTGGCCGTGGTCTCAAATCTGTGTTGACGTCATATGAAGCACGGATTGTGACACTGAAACATCTGTAGCAGAGGAAAGAGACCAATAACTATCTTGCCCAAGTTCGTGACCATGAAACCCACAACATAATTAGGATAGCTAATGAACTTGAGGAGAGATAAGAATCTATACAGATCTCTCCTCAAGGAGCACTGGTAAAGTCTACCTATCAGAACAACAAAGATAGTACATGGGCACTTGGCACGTAAAACAAAAAAACATAGAATGGATTGATCAGGTCAACAACTTGGCATGGAGTACCGACAAGTTTATGACATCTCACTTTGAAAGCTACATCTATGCAATCCAAGAACAAGAGATCCCCACCATGTACCTACAACATAAAAGACTGAAAATGTTGACAGACAACAAATGTAGACTGTGCAAGACCAATAATGAAGACATCAGCCATATTATTGCCAGCTGTGAGAGAATGTCTTCCAGATATTATCTCCCTATGAAGCTTAAGTCAACTGAGGACTATAGTGGAAGACACTTACCCAAGGTACAAAGCAGGAGTACTGAACCTGGAACTATATGGTTGGGAAGCAAACTTCTTACCACACCGATAGGATTATGCTCTCTCTAACGCTTAGCTAAAAAATCTTACGCCATTTCTTTCTCTGACAGAAATATGTGAGTGTTATTCAATATTATTTTATATTAATTATTCAATATTATTTTAGATTTTATGTGCACATTAATTTTGTGTGTGTGTGTGTGTGTGTGTGTGTGTGTGTGTGTGTGTGTGTGTGTGTGTGTGCACGCATGCGCACTAGTTGACAGCAGTTTGGATTTGTGCTACCTGAGGCTGCTCCTTCGAACTGGATCTGTGGTAATGTAGGAAACTTACAGGGACACCCTGCTGTCGACTGCTAGGGGATATAGTGATTTCGAAAAATGGGCCAGGAAACGTTCCATTTCTAGGGAGACCCTTGCATTGATGGAGTGCAGCCGCAGGGCGAGGCTGGATAAGGCCCCTGGTCACTTGCTTTGGGGGCTGAGGTGTGGGATGGTCAGAGCTCTGAGGTCTGACAAGGAAAAGCAGGTTCGAGGAATCTGCAAGGAGGTCGAGAGTCGACTTCACACTTCTGACTCACGTAGTGCCTACAGAGGAATCACTATGCTTAGGTGGGGTGAGCCTCTCCTTCGGTGTTCTGTAGTCTAAGACTTTAAAAGAGCGCTCCTGGCGGAGGACTCTAACGTGGTATGATGAGATGGTCAAGAAAGTTGGGCATGCTGCAGCCTTGTTCGTATGGCGGATCATCAGCTCAACTTAGCGCAGTGGCTTCATACCGCCTGACGGGAAGAAGAGCATAATTATCCTTCTCTGGAAAGATAAAGGTGAGTACCACGACTGCAACAACTACAGGGCTGTTACACTCCTCGCAATGTCCGGTAAGGTATTTATCAGGGTTATTCTAAACAGAGTGGGAAATCATCTGTTTGCCTCTCAGCGGCCAGAGCAGTCAGGGTTCTCACCAAAGAAATCGACTACTGCCAGGATCATGGCTCTCCGAGTACTCATCAAGTGCAGGTGGAGTTCCCGGCAGAGGCTGCTTGCAGCCTACGTCGACCTCCGCAAGGAGTTTTGCTCGGTGGACAGGGATATGCTCCGAAGGATTCTAGAGCTGCGAGGTATCTCTCCCCGACTAGTTGAACTGATGGCGGCCTTGTATACTAGAACAGTGAGTGCAGTTCAGATTGGGAGCTCAACATTTAACTTTTCCCCAGTTAGATCTGGGGTCTGTCAGCGTTGTGTTTTAGCTCCCGCTCTGTTCAGTGTTTGCATGGACTGAATGCTCAGCCGGATGGAGGCTCAATCAAGTTGTGCAATGCTCATTGGTGAAACTAGGATTACTGACCAGGATTTTGCGGATGATGCAATTATTCTTGCTGAGTCTTTGGATGTCTTAAGGATTCTCTCCTTTCACTGAGTGATGAAGAGGAACTACTTGGCCTTAGAGAGAGTCTCTTAGTTCAAGACAAAGATCCAGTCTTTCATTGGCTTCCTGGGAGACTCCATTTCGTCAGTCTCTGTTGTGGGTGAGAATGTCGACGTTGTTGACTACTTCCCTTATTTCGGCAGTGTGATCCATAGTAACATTAGCTGCGAGTCCAAAGTCTTAAAAATACTCGGGCGTGCTGGTGCAGCTGTGGACTCACTAGACAAGGGTGTTTGGCGCTGCCTATAGCTCAGCAGGAGGACAAAGGTTCGGGTCTTCAGGTCTCTGGTCCTCTTTGTCTTGCTATGTATTTGCAGGACTTAGATATTGCCCAGACCCCTTAGGAGCCACATGAACTCTTTTGGTACTGAGACGCCTTGCAGGATTATAGGTTACCATTGGTTGGATTTCGTATCCAACCAACAACTCTACTCAGAAACTGGGATGCGTCCAGTTACTTGTATGATTCAGGAATGTCAGCTCACACTGTTTGGTCTTGCTGCTCAATTTTCCGAGTTAGACCCTGTGTATCATGTTCGCTTCTCTGATGATCCGACTGAGGTGACGGCTCGTGTTGGTCGGCCACATGGTCACGGTGGATGAGGAAGTATCTTGCAAAGATGGGAACTGACTGGGCGATCTTTCGTATTACAGTTGCAGTTTGCCTCTCCATCCCCTCATCTTCTGCTCCCCACCCATCCACCGTGCCTTGAGGGGGGGAGTCACCTGGACACCAAATATCCACTATATATCTCTTTGTGTGTGCGTGTGTGTGTATGTTTTACTCTTTCATACTTTAACCCCACATCCCCTAGCATAAAGCCGACCCCCTCTCCCTTGGGTTTCATAGTTATGTGAAAAGCACCCAGTACCCGCTATAAAGTGGTTTACGTTAGGAAGGGCATCCAGCTGTAGAAACCTTGCAAAAGCAGGCACTGGAACACGATGCAGTCCTTGGACCCACTGAATCCTGTCAAACCATCCAATCCATGCCAACATGGAACATGGACGTTAAATGCTGCTGCTGATGATATGCGGACAACAAAGTCAAAGGAAATTACTTTCCTATGTAATGCCGATTATTAATGATTGTGATTTTCTTTCACTTTTATTCATCCTATTTCCATTCGTTTTGTTTTGCTCAGTTTTGCTGGTAACCAATTCTTTCTCTACCACAAACTCTGAAGAGACGTATACATATATATACACGACAGGCTTCCACACAGTTTGCGTTTATCAAATTCCACTCATTGATTGATTAGTCAATCCAAGGCTACGGCAGAAAACACTGGCTCAAGATCCTGTGCAGTGGAATCAAACATCTCAAAATTGCAGTCTTCAAAGACCTTTTTTTAACAGTAAATCTATTCAAAATTACTTATTGATGAACGTGCAAATCAGACTTTGATATGCATTTTTAGTAAAAATAGGGTTTCTAAAAATATGAATTATAACTAGGTTCCTAACTATTCTCTATCCCTTCCGAAGAACTTTATCACAACAAATTCCGATATAATTGGAATCTACATCTCTGAAAGGAATTTGTAGAAGATTTCATAAAAAGTATAATTTTTTTCCCTGAAAGTTATGAGGAAACCAAGTCGGAGGAGGAGGAGGAGGAGCACACTTGTATAGGTATGCTTTTTATATCAAATTAAATCACTTTTATACGGAACAGCATTCAATCGAATAAATTACCAATTACAGAATATATTTTCACGGATAAATGTTTATAATTAGACCCGTCTCACTTTGAAAGTGAAATGCATGTTCTTTTATGTTTGTTTTGAACGAATCTGACCACCAAAACCATCGGAAATCCCTCATTCTTTAGGTAAACCCTTCCCTGCAGATAAAAACGGACGTAATAATTGCCAAATGCTACATTATAAATTTGACTCGCTGGAAA
This sequence comes from Octopus rubescens, assembly GCA_027564515.1. Taxonomy (NCBI): domain Eukaryota; kingdom Metazoa; phylum Mollusca; class Cephalopoda; order Octopoda; family Octopodidae; genus Octopus; species Octopus rubescens. The sequence continues at coordinate 34,242,428 of JAOPUL010002961.1, forward strand.
AAATTATCGAAAATATTTACCGAATTAATTTAGTCATACCTCAACTTACGTCGTTTTGAGTTACGTCTTTTTCGACTTTAGCTGTTCTTTTGAGAACAGCGAACACACTTAAACACATTAGAATTTTTAAAATACCTAAAGACCAATACTAAATGGAAAATCAAATTAAATACATGTGAAAACAGATATAAAGCTAACAAATTTTAAAATTTGTTTTGTTGTTTTACAAGTTAAGTTTTGTTTTATATTCACCGCCCTTAATGAAAACGAGGCTCTAATAGAATATTTACTTTCCGCTTTCACCCGAACACAACCAAAGCGGCAAATATAAACAAGGAAAATTATACTAAAGCGCTTAAGAATTATTGCTATGATTTCAATGAATAGTGTTAAATAATAAAAACCAAAAACACTTTGAAGTAATTGTTTTGGGTTGAAAGACTCTGCAAATATATTATTCGTTCGTGCGACTGATTATTAATATTTATTTTAAGCCCAGCAAACATGGATGAACTGAAAACTGTTAAAACTCCTAAAGGATCGGCTAAAGTAAGTATTGCTTTTAGTTCTTTTTTAATGTATATAAAAATTAGTCAAACATTGGATAACTATCGCCTTTATTTTCCCCTACAGTAATTTTTCAAAGTTGTTTTTTTTTTGTCTTCCTGCCACGAACGAGCAAGCTTCATTAAATAAAAACAACGTAATTTAGATTTGAAAACATGTCAAATCAAATGCCTGTACAATATTAAAGCTGTTTATATCAACGAGCTATTTAAGATACTTTCTAATATGTAATTTCTGTCTCACTGTTTTGAGTTTAAACTGCGCTGAGATTGATTTTGATGATCTAATGAAATATGGATTTTTTTTTCTTTATTTCGGATGTCTGGATGTTGATAGTCTGCTCAGTTGAAGGAAGCTAGTTTTATCGCCTGATAAATAAAAAAAAAAACGTTAATTGATTGAATTGAGATCGTTAACTAATTAAGACACTGAAATCAATCCAATTGCCAACATACCAATATAACCATTGAATTTTTTTTTTGTTAGTGTTTTAGAGTTTATCAACATATTTTTACAGGAAGAAAAGAAAGTTGTTCTTTGGTATAATACTAAAGGCAAATGTCTCAACTTCATTTTGTATTGCAGTCGAAGCAAATTCCGAAGTCGATATAATAAATACCAGTCTTCTCAAATTAGTCCCTGCTGTTTTTAAATGCTAGAGACACACTGGATAATGTAGCTCTAGATACGCAATGTTTGAAAGAAGGGCTGAATGTTTACGGCTGGGGTGCTCTTGATTATAGGTCTGCCTCTTTGGCTGATATCCAGAAGCTTCTCGTTGTTGGTCGATATGTATGTATGTATGCATGCATATAGTAGTGTGTGATTTGAGGGAGATTTGGTTGATTTTTCTAGCAAGTCAAACGATCATGTAGAAGTTCCATTTTTATTGTATCTAGATGATAGGTAGAATCAAAGCTCAGTGTAATTTAAACTTGAAATAAAGCATCTAGTTTGGCTCTCTACTATTTATCTGAAATCTTGCATTTCACATGTGCTTTGCTGATTCATCTAGACCAATAGTTCTCAATCATTTTTTATCTATGGACCCCTTTGTATACTATTTTATTCTGGTGGACCCCCCCATAGCCATTCGATGTTTTTAAAAAAATCTAGTTTTATAGATACTTCTTTTAAAATTCCTTTTTTTTTTCACTATGTAAAATGTTAGAGAAAGAAACCTAGCTGTTTCTTGCAATACATACATCTAAAGCAACATTTTTTCAGGAGTCCTTAAAGTACTATTTGTGGATCCTCAATTTATTATTTTATTATATAAGTCAAAGAATGTAAGGAATGGAAAAGGTAAATAAAGACTACATATGTTTCATAGCTAAACTTTGCTTTACATAGCTTGTAACACATACAAAAACCATTTAGCTAATCCTCAGGTCCAATTACCTTTTTGTCATCTATACTGGTTGTGAGACTTACTAAGTTCCTGTATCGGGATCTTTTGGGATTGCACTACCCCCATAACTATATATGTGAGTGTTGTAAGTGTCTCCTTGTCTTGATATCATGTGACAATTGTAAATGATTGTCATTGTTATACAAGCAGTGTCATTCATTTCCAATACTCTGCGTGAACATGTCTGGCCATAGGGAAATATTACCTTGCTTGGAAACAGGTGAAGATTGGTGACAGGAGCAGCATACAGCCATGGCTCAATAAACTTCATCCGACTCATGCAGGCATGAAAAAGTGGATGTTAAAATGATGATGAAGTCGTGGGCACTGTCCCTTTCTCCTTGACTAAGTGGAAGAAAAAATTTTTTTGTTTAATACTGGTATAGTCTTGTTTCTTTCAGGATGGTATGAAAGGAATTAAAATATCTGAACTCTAAGCACTGACCATTCTTTTTTCTTTTTTTTTTCTTCATTTCTTTATTCAGCTGAGTTCATCTCTGAAAGAACGCCTGAAGAAATGTGGCCGCTATTATTCCCCAACTGTTTTAAAAAATGCCAGCAACTCTTTTAATCAGACCCAACCTTGTACACCTGATGCCAAGGCAACAGCATTATCAGCAAAGTCTTTAAATTGCATCACCCCAAGTCCTGAAGACAGTCCTCTACTTAACCAAAGAACTCCTGCAGAAAATTATCCATCATCATCACTACTTACTCCAAACTCATCAAAATTCCACAGACATCAACTTCAAGAATCAAGTTCATTCCTAACTCCAGTTTTGCGAAAGAAAAACTTCCAAGGACGGCTGGATCTGAGAACTCCCAAAGCCAAGCGCATGTGTTTGGCTTCACCTTCTTCAGAGGTTCCTGTTGCCTCTTCTGGACAAGAAAGCCTATGTCTGGGAGCAACAGGTACAGATGTTGATAATGTCTGTGATGTTTTAGGTGAAGGAAATAACGAAGCTAATGACAAATTAGAAGTGAATAGTCTTTTAGTGGAACAGAAAAAAGACAATAGTCTAAATGACCATGACAACAAGTTGGCTGTGATAACTGGGAATTGTGAAAGTTCTAATGTAGATCTCCGAAAGAGGAAATCTCATTTGGAGACATTACTGAAAGAAAAACGAGAGCACTTGAGAAAACTTAATATGGTAAAGCTGTACAGATCAAAGGTAAAGACATTTTATTGTTTCATATCTTTTTGTCAAAAAGGAAGGTCAACAAACATGTTATTTATTAATAGATATAGATCTTGCTGTATTTTGTGACTACTTTTGGTTCTGAGACTATCTCTAGTTCTTGTCTTAAAATGTTCATATATAAATTGAAATCTTTTATCATAATGTGAGAATGTTTTAAGTTATATTCCAAACACCAGCTTAGTAAGGACTCATTTATTTTATTAAATTCTTCCAAATTCTTACTAATTTTTTAAATTTATAAAAACTTATAGATATTGTATTTCACTAGACATGTAGTCCTGAACGGGTTAATCCTTTAGCATTCAGATTACTCTGTCAGATTACTTGTTTAGTCACATTGCTTTGAATTAATCATGCATTATCTCGTAGCTTTGAGATTTCAATGATGTGATTGTTTATTTTAAGAATGACATTGTTGGGTAGATGTGAGAGGCCAGATCTGACCAGTTTGAACATAAAACTGGTAGAATATTTGGGCTGGATGCTAAAGACATGAAACTGGATGCAGGAGTTGAGTTCAACAAGAAAAACCATGTGTGGGACTCTACTCTGATATTTCTGACAGGGTTGTTTCCCCTTAGCTTTCAGTTGTCTTCAGCATTCTGAAGCCAGTGAGACTATATGACTCTTAGTTGGAGGTCTGTCAATTGTGCACTTTAGTCTTAGATGCATGCAGACATGGTTGTGTAGTTAAGAGCTTCACTTTGTCTTGGGTTCAGTCTTACTGTGTGGCACTTTGGACAAGTGTTTTCTACTATAACCTTGTGCTGCACAATGCCTGGTGAGTGAATTTTGTAGACGAAAATTGGAAGAAGCCCGCAGTATATATATCATCATCATCATCATTTAACGTCTGTTTTCCATGCTGGCATGGGTTTGACTGGAAACTGGCAAGCTGG
>JAOPUL010002961.1:34479512-34491559 GCA_027564515.1 Octopus rubescens
ATAGATAGATAGATAGATAGATAGATAGATAGATAGATAGATAGATAGATAGATAGATAGATAGATAGATATAAGTACACAGGTTCACGTGTATATTTTTCTTAATCTTCTTTTTTTTTCTTGTGTTTATTGTTATGCATTTTTTTCTCCATTTACTAAGTTCCTATTGTTTGTATTATATTTTTTTCTTTACGGTTTTATCATCATCGCCATTTTTGTCGCTTTTTTTCTCCTCCTCCTTCCTCTCATTATCTTTACTGTTCTTCTCTCCTCTTCCCTCTCCTGCCTTTTCTTCTTTTTCATCTTCCTCTTCTCCTTCTTTTCCCCTGCCTCTACCTATTTTCTCTCTCTTCACTCTTTCTTCTCCTCCCCTTTTCTTCTTCTCTGTCTCCCTCTCCACCTGTTTCATCTGTTTCTTTATAATCTTTCTAATTTTTCCACTCCTACTACTCTTCTTTCTTTTTTTTATCCTGCTTCTTTTCTTCCCCCGCCTCTTTCTTCATTTTATTGATCTTTTTCATCCCCATCCTCATCACTTCCTTCTTCTTCTTTACTTCTACTTCTTCTTCTTCTTCTTCTTCTTCTTCTTCTTCTTCTTCTTCTTCATCTTCTTCTTCTTCTACTCCTTCTTCTTTACTTCTACTTCTTTTTTTTTCTTCTTCTTCTTCTTCTTTTACTTCTACTTCTTTACTTCTACTTCTTTTTCTTCTACTTCTTCTTCTTCTTCTTCTTCTTCTTCTTCTTCTCCTTCTTCTTCTTCTTCTTCTCCTTCCTCCTCATCCCCTCCTCCATCTTCATTAACCTCCCTCCTACTCGCCGCCATCAACGTTAACCATTTACGTTTTACTAATTATTTTTTTCCTTCTGAATTTATTTAAACATTATTTTTTGATTTTCTTTATTCTTTTTTTTTTACCTATTTCTTTGGGAAAATATTTAAATTAAAAATAAATATGTGAGCGCTATTATTAAAATATTTGTTTCTAAGAAATCTGTAGTCTAACAAGAGAACTCAAAATCCATAGCTCTAACTCATTCTTTCATAATTGTTTTAAAGTTATGTCTTAGAGTGTTCCAACCATTTTTCTCCTCAAGATACGGATCGGAAATTTGCATTTTAGATTATTTCAGAGCTGATATATAAAATATTATCAAAGGTGTTCCAGTCTCAAATAGCACATATCTCATTTATTCTGACCTCCGAATCACGATACCTTAGGATTTTGTAATTATTTCAATTCATCGTTTCATTCAATGTTCATTTTCAGGTAAATCTAGGTGCTATTTCTCTGCGGATATGTGACTTAGTGGTTAGCGTGTTGGACTCATGATTGTAAGATTGCGGTTTCGATTCCGCGATCGGGAGACGTGCTGTGTTCTTGTGCAAAACACTTTATTTCACGTTACTCCAGTCCACTCAGCTGGTAAAAGTCAGTAATCCTGCGATGTACCGGCGCACCATCCAGAGTGTAATGTGTGCGCCTCCGAAACCGGGAAACTGGCCCAGTGAGGTTATATGACTTGGGAAGAATCATCGGTGCTATTTCTAGTAGGTTATTTTTTTTTTCACTTCTTTTGTCAGGAAGGAAAGTTGTACCTCTAACCATATGCAGCGCCGGTGAGAGAGGGGGTGATTAAGAGAGACGGGGAGAGAGAGAGAGACAGAGAGCATGGAGTGAAACGGAGAGAGGATGAGTTAGGGAGTTATGGAGAAGGGATAAAGAGATGCAGTGAGAGAGAGAGAGAAAGCGAGAGAGAGGTAGTGGAGGACTTCAACACATTTTACTCTATCAAAGACACTCAATGTGCCTGGTGGTTGTTTTTTTTAAAACGAGTAGCGGATTAAATATACCACCCGGTATATTCTGTATTGCATTATTAGTTTGTGCGTTAAGGCGGCGAGCTGGCAGAGTCGTTATCGCGCCGGGAAAAATGCTTAGCGGCAATTTTTCCGGATTTACGTTCTGAGTTCAAATGCTGCCGGGGTCGACTTTGCCTTTCATACTTCCGGGGTCGATAAAGTGAGTACCAGTTATGAACTGGGGTCGATACATTCGACTACTCCCCTCCCCCAAAATTTCGGGCCTTCATGCCCAGTATAGAATGGATTATTAAGGCAGTAATCCTTAATTGTTAACATGCTGGACAAAATACTTAGTGACATTTCTTCCAGCTTTACATTCTGAGTTTAAATTCTGGTGTGGTTGACCTCACCTTTCATCCATTTGGGGTAGATAAAATAAGTACCAGTTGAACACTGGGGTCAATGTAATCGACTATTTCTCTCCCCAAAAATTTGCTGGCCTTGTAGAAAAAAAAAATATTCACTGCATTACTGTGTCTATTGTATATATTCCATATAAAGGCAACTTTGGTTCTGGTTGGGATGGCTGGTTCTTAATGCACAAATAGACCCCTGCAAGCAGCTTTAGTTTGGAAGTTGTTATAAACGGATGGGAACCCCTTCTGATCTTTGAGTTGAAAATTGATGAGGGAATGGGAGAGATCTGGTGCCATCATCTTTTATTTGTTTCAGCCATTGGACTGTAGCCATGCTGGGGCACTAGCTTGAAGGGTTTCAATTGAACAAATTGACCCCAGTACTTATTTTCTAAGTCTGGTACTCGTTCTGTTGGTCTCTTTTACCGAACTGCTAAGTTACCGGGATGTAAACAAACTAACATCTCAAGCAGTGTGGTGGAGAACAAACAGGCTCAAAGACACACACACACGCACACACATACACACACACACCACACACACACACACACACACACACACATATTATAAGCTTTCACACAGTTTCCATATATCAAATCCAATCACAAGGCATTGGTTGACCTGAGGCTAGAGTGGAGGCGACACTTGCTCAAGGTGCTGTGCTGTGTGACTGAACTTGAAACCACGTGGTTGCAAAGCGAGCTTCTTAACAACACAGCCACACCTTCAGGATGTTACATTTCACAGTATAACTGGTCATCAATGTCATTAGACCTTCTGTATATGTTGACTGACTCCTCACAAGAAGAAATGAGCATGAAGATGTCATCTATATATTTGGAGATGAAAGTACTGAAGCAGCCGGTTATAAATGTTTTATACTGTTATTGGTGATATATGCTTTGGCGAGTAAACCCAAAAGATTGGATCTAATAGGTAGCCCTGACTGAAATGGAAATAGGTGTTGCTTACCACAACAATCAGGGGTTGGTGGCTATCTGAGAACTTGGGGTTGGAACAATGAGGTTGCAAGAAATCACTACGTTGACCTCACATCTTCAGACATCCACCAACTCCCTGCTGTTTTTGTGAGCAACTTTCGATTTGGTGAACCCACATATAGTTGGATGGGGATCACCATTGTGGAAAGAACATCAGTAATCTATGGTTTGCTGATGATATAATCCTTATTGCAACACCACCAGAGTGTGCTGCAGAGATTACTGGACAATGTACAGTGTATCAAATGAATACCAGTTGGAAGTCAATACAAAGGGGACAAAAGACATGGCAGTGACAAAAATACCAGAGCAACTCAACATCCAATGCCAAGAGGTTACCTTAGAACAGGTTACCAAATTCAAATACCTGAGTGCTATCATAGAACAATCAGGAGACAGAGGCCATGAAATAAGAACATGATATGGGACAGCAAGATCAGCCTTAAAATCACTCAATATAATCTAGAAGGACAGAACTCTTAACAAGAACATCAAATTAAAGCTCCTGAAGACACTAGCTTGATCTATTATACTTTATGGATGTGAAAGTTAGACCCTAAGAGCAAAAGATACTGCCAAACACAAAGCCTTTGAAACCAAAGAGTACTGAAGTCAGCTGGACTGACCATTGAACAAATGAGTCATTACTTGAGGAAATGTGAGCAGAAAGAGAATTGTTGGCAACTATCAGGAAGAGAAAGCTGTTGTGGTTTGGGCATTGGGGACAAGAACCTCAGCACCCACATCCTAGCAGGAAGAGTCAATGAGAAATAAGGAATGGAGAGACTGAGAAGAAGCTGGGTGGAAGACATAAAAGAATGGACTGAAAAACTCTTGGCTGAATGCACAAACATAGCCAGAGGAAGGAATGGATTGAGAGAGATGATGCATACCTCAATGGTTCCCAATCCTCAGCAATGAGTATAGGAATAGGCAAGGCAAGGTAAGATATATAAACAAACATCAGATCTGTCAGATTTCTTTGGTGTACTATGCTCCAGTTGGTACATTTATGAGATGACTAACACCTGCTACTCTGTACCTTCTTCTCCAGATATGTAGATGACATCCTCATGTTTACTTCTCTTTGCAAGGAGGCAGTCAATATATATATAACAGGTTTAATGGCATTGACAATCAGGTAGACTTTGTAATGGAACATCTTGATGGCTCAGTATTTCTCTCTGTCTCTCTACTCAATTTTCAACTCAAAATCATAGAAGGGATTCATTTATACCAACTTCCACAAGAAGAATGCATGTAGAGGTCTTTTGTGCATTACATATCAGTCCTACAAGTCAGTTAAGGCTGCCTATAAATGGCATGAAATATCCTGTATAAACAACAAATATGATGAAGTAGATTGTATTTCTGCAAATACCAACTAGTTCCAGAGGGTGCTAATCAATAATGGTTACCCAGAATTCTTTGAGAGACACTAGCCTAATTATAAAACCTTACAATAAAATTCAGACCATTTGCAACAAAATTTACTTGCTGAAGCTGTCAAGCTGTGGTTGGGAAGCAAAATTCACATATTTTTAACCATAAGAATTCTCAAATAAGAGAAGGAACTGTACTGTTACTGTTTCGGATCTATGCCCTGGAGTATACATCTAATCTCTAATATTTTCAATTATATGTTTCTAGACATATTGGATTTGTACATGTTTGGTTAGGGATTTCATCTGAGATCATTGTGTTGAAGCCAAAACAAATACATTCTGGTAGAGCCACAATAAGCATCTAACACACACACACACACACACGTATGTATATATATTTCGTATTTGAATATATATATATATATATTTAAATCTTTTTACTTGTTTCAGTCATTAAACTGTGGCCATACTGGGGCATCACCTTGGGGAATTTTTAGTTGAATGAATCGACCCTGGTACTTATTTTTTTGGGGTTAAGCCTGGTACTTAATCTATCAGTCTCTTTTGCCAAACCGCTAGGTTACGGGGACATAAACGCACCAACACCGGTTGTCAACCGGTGACGGCAGACAAAGACACACACACACACACACACACACACACACACACACACACACACACACACACACACACATATAGACATATATGCAATGGGCTTCTTTCAGTTTCTGTCTACCAAATCCACTCACAAGGTTTTGGTCAGCCAAAGGTGCCACAGTGGGACTGAACCTGGTTGAGAAGCAAGCTTCTTACCACACAGCCACGCCTGGCACCTATATCATCATCATCATTTAACATCTGTTTTCCATGCTGGCATGAGTTGGACAGTTTGACCGGAGCTGGTAAGGCCAGTAGCTGCACCAGGCTCCATTGTCTGTTTTGGCGTAGTTTCTACGGCTGGATGCCCTTCCTAATGCCAACCACTCCATAGAATGTACTGGGTGCTTTGAAACGTGGCACCAACATGGGTGCTTTTAAGGGGCCAGATAATAGATATATAAAAGAAGACTGAAATTTAATCACTACAAAAATAAAAGGAAAGTGAATATAATGGTGAAGGTGTATTCTAAGTGGCTCTCATGACTCATGACTCTACCTCATATGATTTATCTCTAGAAATAGATATTTCGTTAAGAAATACTACTTAGCTTTTAGCTTACGATTGATCTTCTAATCTATTACTTCTATTGTTTTTACTATTATCATCACCTGTCTTATTCCTGCTCCATATCTGCAATACATAATACAATTCCATTACAAATCAAACTTCTTGATATAACAAAGAATAGAAGCAGAATTTCTGACAGTTAAGGGTTTAACAATATAACCTGAAGTAATTTTGGTACACAGTAATGAAAAACGTTATGTAATTCGATAAATCTATCCAGCACTCTGGTATTGTTAGACATTTACTAAAGGCAAAAGTGGTTTACTGTGTGAATTAGTCACCTTCTTAGTTAACTAGATTATATTTAATAATGTAGTTAGTCAATTCTAGTAAGTTACATGCCAGTGGAACAGAAGACGTATAACATGAATGTACTTGTAAAGTGAACAACAGGCGATATATATATATATATATATATATATATATATATTATAGGTGAAAAGAAAATGACTGAAGATTAAACATTATTTAATATTCTTTGCTTGAAAGAAGAGAGATAAATATGAGATAAATATTGAATGGTGAGAAATGAGGTAAAAAACCCCCACAAAAAAACAGCTATAGTAGGTAACAAATGAATAGATGTTAGCATGTGATAGTTGACATTACATGATAGTTGCAAATGAGCATTACCATCATACAAGCAATGCTGTTCATTTTTAGTCTTCTGTGAAAAACACATCTGACCAGGGGCAAATATTTGTAAGATTGTAGAGTTTGAGTTGAGGAATATATGGCTGCTATTTCTAGCAAGCAGACCAACTGCATAGAAGCTCCTTTGTTAGATTATATTTTGTTTATATCATTAATGTAGAAAGTATTTGTGTATATTTTATTAAAATTAGTGTGAAAATCTGATGTTGAAATTCATTAACTGAAAATTAAACCGGCCCCCGCAACAAATTTCAAGAAATAGCTAATGCACGTCATTTTAAAAGTTTACTAAGAATAATATTGGATCAATTTAAAAAAAATTCTTTTTAAAATTTTTTTTAATTTAAAGTTTAAAGTAGTAAATGCATAAAATAAATTGATCAACAAATTGATGACCGCTTTCTAGTCTGAATACTTGTCTGCCTAGTGAAATAAATGATGGATTGATGAAATCAGATAAACAAACAAAATTAATGAATGAACAAGAGAAAGTTTCTATAGTCAAACAACTGTCTGAATTGTGGCTATATTAAACCAAATCAATGAATAATCTCTATTTATGAATCCCACAGCAGTTCTTGCTCTAATGTTTCACTTGAGTGCCATATCATTCTACATTGGTCGAGGCACTTATTTCTCTTTCAGCAGAATTAATCATCAAATAGCTGACACCAACACTTCTCTATGCTGGTTTCTTTATTATTATTATTATTATCATCATCATCATCATCATCATCATCATTATTATTATTTTTTTTTTTTTCACTTTGTAACCTTCCCTTACAGAATTGAATCAAAATGGTAATTTATGATTCAGAAATAATTTTAGCCAATAAAAAATAACAAAAAGACAAAACAACAAAATAAAAACCCCAACAAAAAAAAAACACTCAGTGAAATCTTCTATTTCAGATTTTTTGGGTGGGTTAGTGGGGCGGGGTGGGAGTATTACAAAACTTCTTAATGAATGAATACATGACTTGAAACATGTTCTTTATATCACCCCTTTTTCCCATCACTGCCACTACTACTACTACTACTACTACTACTACTACTACTACTACTACTACCACCACACCTCTATATGTCTGTAACATATATAGATATAAATGGATGCATCCATCCTTACATATATACTTACATACACACATATGCACACACCCATACACACACACACACACACACACACACATGTAAAACTGTACTGTGTGAATGTATCAATGGTATAGAGTTAATTAATCTGTTTATGTACGGTAATAAGGTTGTTGTTTAGTACCAACCAAGTCAACCTTGATTGAGCAGGCGTATGATCAAAAGCATTCCAGCTGTGACCATCCTGTCTTTTTAGAGGTATCTAAGATTACACTATCTAATTCATTTCCTACATTGGCACCAATTCACAAATTTGGAAGAAACCTTCTTCGCCGAGTTGACTTGAATGGTAGTTATTTTATTGACTCCAGAAAGAAAAAAAGAAGCAAAATTAGCTGAGGTGGGATTTGAACTAAGAAAGTAAAGAGACAATGAACTACTGCAATGCATTTAGTCCAATGCTTTACTGCTATTACCAGCTTCTATCTTTTTTCATTTGCTAAAATATCGGCTGGTTGACGTTTTCAATTATTTACAAAATACATGTACACACACACACACACACATACCACACACACATACCACACACATGGACACTGACTAAGAAATTATCAAACTGGCTAGATGGATGCTACACAAGGATGCTATGAATGATCCTAAATTTGAAATGGCAGAAGCATATGACAAAAGAATGCCTTTATGGAGACCTGCTGACAGTTAGAGAGAAGATCAAGCAAAGGCAGCTGTGACTATCTGGTCACTGCGTGCACCACCCTGAACTGGAAGCATCCAAATTAGTCTTGTGGAAACGATTTCATGGTGATGTAAGAAGAGGAAAACATCATCACACTTATATCGACAACTTGATTGCAGACACTGGTCTGGAATGTATCCAGGACCTTGAGGCAGTGATGTTGGACTGAGAGGTGTGGCAGGTGGACTTTGTTGCTGTGACCTGGGTTGGAAGTCGGCCACAAATATTGATTTCTATACTGGGCACGAAGGCCCGAAATTTTTTGGGGAGGGGAGTAGTCAATTACATCGACCCCAGTTCGTAACTGGTACTCACTTTATCCACCCCAGAAGGATGAAAGGCAAAGTCGACCCTGGCGGCATTTGAACTCAGAACGTAAAGCCGGAAAAACTGCCGCTAAGCATTTCTCCCGGTGCGGTAACGACTCTGCCAGCTCGCCGCCTTAGATCAGTTCTGTAATATTTAGAAATCAATGCATTCTGACATGTATGAAATGTTCCCCAAAGATCTGTGCTACGACTGAAGCTCTTTATGTTTACCGCTAAGGACATTACATACTTTGCCCTGGCAACAGATCTTTCCAGTGATCTACCTCGTGAAACAAATGGCTTACCACGTTTAAGGCTTCGAAGATCAAACGTATACATTTCCCCTAACAACGTGAAATCCATCACATTTCCCTAGTTTCGATGGGCAGAACTACTTAAAAGGATTCTCGCTGTTTGTTTAGGCTTGCCAGTATTAAATTCACACTTCAATTCAGGTAGAATTTTTATGTCACGTGTCTATCGCTAGGTGGCAACTGTGACCTGGGCTCGTTTCACCATTCAAAATAGCTCATACATGCTAAAGTCTAAAGCCCTATTGTATTTGTACAAGATCCAGATCCAGATCCAAAATAAAGAACTGTTTTTGCATTTGGATGCGTTTCTTTAATCTTGTTTTCAAATCTTTGTGGATTCCCCCAATCGAATCGTAATTTATTTGGTATTAATCTTTTCCCATCATTCCCTATATTGGCAGGATGTTGCAAGTCTGGCCCATTTCTCCCATAGAATATTTTCGGAAAATAGGTTCATTTCTCTAGCAGAAATCAGTTTGCCAAATTGAGTGTATGGCATCCGTGTTTCCTGGATATTTCACGACACTTTTCAGGTTACATGCGTAAAGCTTTTTACTGCAGAAAAGATGAATAATGAAATAAACCTTTTCTAGTATTTACCTCAAAACCGAACATAATCTCATAAAATCCAGAATTAACAATCACCTAGTTTAATGACAGCGGTTTCAGTTAATGAAATAATTTTATCAGCTCTTTCACAATTATCTCAATTAATTAGCTCCTTTATTGTCACTTTAGTTACTCTATGTCACTGACATCTGTTCTCTAGTCAGTTTTTTTTTATTACCTTCTCATTATATTTTATGTATTTAATCAATTATTTTATTGCCATATTGTATTTATTATTATACATGTACAGGAATATAGACAGGTTTAGTGGCATTATTACCGCGTCGCACTCATCTTTCGCTTTCTCTAGAATTGGCATCTATGCCTTGTAGGGAGGATTTTGGACTAAAAATGTTATGGGTGTGTGCGCGCGCGCGCGCGCGTGTGTGTGTGTGTGTGTGTGTGTGTGTGTGTGTGTGTGTGTGTGTGTGTGTACATGCATGCACTTTCTCTCTTTCCTTCTCTCCCTTTCCCCTCTCTCTTCCTCTCTCTTCCTCTCTCTCTCCATCTCTCTCTCTCTCTCTCAAAGAAACATACAAACTTACATATATGTGCATGTATATATATATCTATAAAGAGAGCTTTACATTTACAATGTAAATTTAGAAAGAGAAATGGAGAGAGTAGAGAGAGATTTCAAGAGTTAGGAGATAAGAGAAGCAGTTTGTTTAATTATTCAGAAAACTATTTGTTTGAAACAAACCAATGAAGTAGAAGTGTGATCTTTCTATGATCAAAACTTTCTCAGGATGTAAAGTAATTTTATTAATATAGACGCCATTTAGAAAAGGGAATAATTTTCATTTAATATTTTAACTTTTTGGATGTGATAAGCGGTTTAAGATATTTCAATATTCTAAATTATTTATGCACAAAAGATACAAGTACTTAGAGGAAAGAGAGAAAGAGATTGGAAAATTATTTTGTAGCATTCTGAACTGCAAAGCTTACATGGTCTGTTGGAATGGTTTGGCAAAACACATTAATCTCCTTTTAGTGATATAGGTTTGGGTTATTAGATTTAAAATTCCAGATAAATCTAAATATATGTTGAAAAAGTCGTATCTGCATTTCTTAGTTGAAGACGAAAATATATAAAAATCTTGGCTGTGACGATATATCGTTTAGTAACTGTGTTCATTTCTACCGAAGTGCAGTTACTGATTTCGTTATATGTATATCTACGGTCAAGCGGATATTTATTTGGATGATTGCCGCTGCAAGTTTGTGACTGTTGAACTTAAGAAGAAGCGATAAGTTTCATGCAGAGGACTGGACTTGATCGAGTGTCTTAACGAGAGGTAGAAATTTGAGTGGAGAAGCTACGAGAAACAGCCATTATAGATGGTGAAGAGTGTATGTTAGCGATTGAATACCAGTAAGTTGAGTAGCCATATTCTTTACGTTGATGGAGAGGGTGGAAAAAAGAATTCCGATAAAACATGTGGCAATGAGGTAACCAGCCTGACAGCTACTGATCCAAAAGATGAGAAATAGGTAAACCACATAGGTGAGACGTTTGGATAAGAAATGTACATGCCATACACCTTGTTGGTATCTAGGGCAATAACATTGCTTTGATGAGGTACCACAGCGGATTTGGCTCTTGGGAGCCAGAATGGTGGTCAGTGAAGAAAGAGAGATTCAAAATTTGGAGAACATTATGGTCAAGGGCTGACAGTATTCAATTAAAGCTGTTAGAGGTGAAAGCAATATAACGATACTGGGTTTGGTCAGAGGGGTTGGCATTCCTTGGAATTGGACACACTAAGGCATGCTTCCAAATGTCAGAATATACCCGCGCAGAGAGTGAGGAATTGAAGTATTTGGTTAGTAGAGGAGCACGTACTGGAAGGGAGGGCTGTAAGGTTGTATAAAAGGCATGGGTCATTACTAGGGCAGGTAGTTTTGTTTGTTTGAAGCAACTGGAGGTATTTATTCATTTGGGGTGTCTGTATTCGGGATGGGTGCCTGATGGAGAGGAATGGTTATATTAAGAGGAAACTGGTCAAGGATTTGTAGGGCAGAAATTTATTGAAAGCAGGCAGCAAATACGAATGCTTTCTCCATTCCCTGGATAGTATGTTGGTCAATGAAACTTTTCCAATGGTCTCTGTTGGCAATTCTCGTGCAGATCATCACCGATTATGCTTCACCAATTTTTTCGATGTTCTTCTGTCAAATCCTTTACAATCGCTGGTAGAGGGCAGAGTCATATTTTCACATGTGGGTTTCACGTCTGGGATGTGACAATAAAACCTTGGAGTGGTTTGTGTTAAAAAAGGAAGGTCCAAAGTTATCGGAAGTACAAGAAATGGTTAAAGACATTGTGTAGAAAACATTGGTAGTCATCACCATCATCATCATCATCATCATCATCATCATCATCGTCGTCGTCGTCGTCATCGTCGTCATCATCGTCATCATCGTCGTCGTCATCATCATCATCATCATCATCATCATCATCATCATCATCATCATC
>JAOPUL010002961.1:35020261-35033546 GCA_027564515.1 Octopus rubescens
GATACGCCAAGTGTAAATTGCTGCGTAGCATTCACGTCTGCGCTCAAGGGAGTAAAGCTTGACTTTCTTCAGTTGCTCCCAGTATGAGAGTCAGCAGACAGTCGTGATTTTGTTGAGGAATGATCGCTGTAGTTGTTCTTTTGCTTGAATTTTCCCAGCTCTATATGGAGACCAGAGTTGGCTGCAGTATTTAGTGTGACACCTTAATAGGGATTTCCATAATGAAATCATTAAAATCTTGTCCCTAGTCTTGAAGGAGCGGAGGCTCCATCCCGAGAGTTTTGAGACTGCTAAGATTTTCTGTGGTTTCAAATTCTATCCAGGTTACCTTTGCTTTTCGTCCTTTTGAGGGTCAATAAAATAAATACCAGTCAAGCACAGGTTGATGTAATTGACTGACACCCTCCCCTAAAATTGCTGGCCTTATGCCACAATGCAAAAGGATTATTATCATTATTATTATTACTATTATTATTAAGGTGGTGAGCTGGCAGAATCGTTAGCATGCTGGGCAAAATGCTTAGTGGCATTTAGTCCGTATCTATGTTCTGAGTTCAAAATCCGCCTGCCATCCTTCTGGGGTCGATAAAATAAGTACCAGTTTAACACGGGGAGGGGGGGGTCGATGTTATTGACTAAACCCTCTCCTCCGAAATGAAGACATTATTATTATTATTATTATTATTACTACTATTATTATTATTAATATTATTTCATGAAAACTCTCAGCTTCTTTTGCTTATGAGGGCAAGTGTCAGCTGCCCACATCCAGCAGACTAAGGTGACACATTTTCTGATCATCCTTCATGAACCCTGCGGAGAACTCTTGCAGTTCCAAGCAATGATGATTTTTGTAGGTGTTCTATCTTTACATTTGTACCAATCTTTTTTGAGCCATGTTGATAGTTGAGTGCTGATACTTCCAAGCATGCCAATTACTACTGGTATCATGTCCATGCTTTACATTACCTACAACCTGCGTATTTCCCACTTCAATTCATCATAGTTATTTATTCTTAAGGTGGTAAACTGGCAGAACTGCTAGCATGTTAGACAAAATGCTTAGTGACATTTCTTCTAGCTCTTTATGTTCTGCATTTAAATTCAGCCAAGGTTGACTTTGTCTTTCATCCTTTCAGGGTCAATAAAATAAGTACCAATCAAGAACTGGGGCCGCTGTCATCAACTTGCTCCCCTTGCCCTCAAAATTGCTGTCTGTGTCTCAAAATTAAAAACAATTATTATCATCATTATTATTATTGAAATTAATATTATCTTCAGCAACAAAGTATATGAATGGGTAATTAACAAAGAAAATACTATATATAAAAGTAAACCTCTGCAAATATACAAGCATAATACCATTTCCTGGTATCTTGTGTTGTCTTGTGATAAAACCATTCCTTAAATATAAAATAACTGTTCAATTACATATTTGTTGCTGCTATTGATAATCCCCAAGTCATCCATGATTGAGTGGATTTATGTTCAAAGATGTTCCAGCTACAATCCTCCCATCTTTTTCTTTATCCAGGACTAAATTTTCCAATGTATCTTTCCTGTATTTTAAGATAGTTGAGTGAGATTTGAAAGTGATTTGGCTGCTATTTCGTGCAGCTGAGCAGCAATGTAGAGGTTTCTTTATTGGCTCACAATGATTCTTTTGTTTTTTACATTAATGAAAAAAAAAAACAACAAAAAAACTATGAATTTGTAGAAAATGGACACAGTTGATTGTATTTATCACATGTACTTGATTGGTATTGATTTTATTGACCCAACCCCCACAGGAATAAAGTCAGCTGTGGCAGGTTTAAACGACTGTGATGTAAGGTGCCTATAAGCAAGTGTATTTACAGTTCAGTAAGTTAAACTAGTATCAACTACCATTGTTTTTTGCTTCACAACACATTACACCAGGTGCTGATCATGTTGGATAACAGGTTGAAATTACTTTGCCATTGTCATGTTACTCATGCATACATTACACATACAACATTGTGTATAAAGTAAGGAAACAAGGATATGCATTGTAGGTACCCACAAACTAACACATGTGACTGGCTTCGAATACATGTAACATTACAAAGAAACAATGTTAGAACAATGGTTACAGCTGACAGCCTTATAGTGATAGCATAGCAAATTCAGTAATAAGAACAAAGGGGAGAGAAGTAAGCAAATGACAGAATGCAAACTATACGCTTGTCATTCAGGCATCTACTATTAAAAACATAACACAATTGGCCATTCTCCGTGGCAATGCCAATGCAGTCATTACCATGGGGCGTGGCTGAGCACTCCTCTTGTTCTGGGATACTTGATCCATCGCCCCTCCCACTCCGTCTTCCACTGTTTTGATCACCCCCACCTTTTTTCTCCATTTTTTAAAATTACTTTTTCCCCCATCTTTTTAAAGTGTATACTAGTAGAGTAAAAAGATACAAAATATAAGATAGTTATCAATTGTGAAACATAACTGTCGGCTGATACTGCTACTATATAAACCTGACAATTACAGAATGCATGAAAGCACTTGTCTTATCATATGTAATATTGTGAAAAATGCAAAAATAAAACGTAAAAGCCAAAACATTAAAAAAAAAAAATTTATATTGGTAGTTTTTAACAAGTGCCTACAACTTGAAGATTCTTTTAAAAATATTTTGTTTTATTAACCAATGTGGGCATGTTTGTATGTCCCTATGTACATGTGTGTGTGACTAAAGGAATATAAAAAAATATATGAACATTTTAAAATCATGTTTAACATGTTTAATATAGGGATAAAACGAAATGATTTTCCTGTTTTTATTATTAATAAAAGAATTTGAATTTTCTGGATAGATAATTCTAAAATAATTTTAAAAAATTTTTTTAAATTTTGGCACAAGGCCAGCAATTTCTTTGGGGGGGGGGGGGGTAAGTCGTTTTACAACGATCCCAGTGTTCAACTGGTACTTATTTTATCGATCCCAAAAGAATGAACAGCAAAGTCGACCTTGGCAAAATTTGAACTCAGAATGTAAAGATGGACGAAATGTCGCTAAGCATTTTGCCCAGCGTGCTAATGATTTTGCCAGATCAACACCTTTATATATATTTTTTTAATATTAAAAAGATACTTGATAAGATTTTGCTAGAATTTCTTAAAAACAGCAATGCATTAGTTTTAGCATGACACACTGGAGTTTTTTGTAACAAATACTAGAGAAAGAGATGCTATGCTGTTGCCCTTACTGGCAATCTCTGGCATTAAGTACTTACCAAACAATAGCCAATCGAGGGATAGTGAACATTAGTGCAGGGTCATAGTCATCTATCATCTCCTGAGTAAGAAGACCTAACTTTAGTGATCTGCAAAAAAGAAAAAATATATATATAAAAATTACAGAATAACACACAAAATTGTAACAACTTATTTTTGTCTCTAAATCAATGCACACATAAGAGTGATATATCTTAATTTGTAATCAAATGTTTTAGAAATTTGATTCATTTTAACCATTCTCTGGGAATAGTTGTGGAAAAGGGATAGGAATGTAGGCATTAAAGCCTGCTAAATTTGGTGTCCATGTGAGAGGGAGTTCTTAAAGTTAATGCCAAAATAATGTTCACATAAAACTGCTACAACCATTTGGTTACACCCTTTGGTAAGGTATATAACTCTGTAAGGACTTAGTGTTTGCGAACTAATAACATTTCTTGCAGCTGAGCAGCAATGTAGAGGTTTTTTGTTGGCTCACAATGATTGTTTTGTTTTTTACATTAACGGAAAAAAAAAACTATGAATTTGTAGAGAATGGACACAGGTGAGTATTTAGTAAAGTGTTAGCTATGAAAAGAATAACTGTAGCAACAACAATTTCAATACTATCTTTACTGGTATTTGTACGAGGCAAATAAATACATATAAAATATCAAAAATATCAATCTAATTTTTGTAAAGATTTCTTTTTTAACCCTTTAGCATTCAGATTTCTGTCAAATGTAATGCTTATTTATTCACATTGATATGAATTAATCATGCATTAACCGTGTAGCTTTGAGATTTCAATGACGTGATTGTTTATATTTAGAATAATATTGTAGAGTAATTGTGAGAGGCTAGATCTGGCCAGTTTGGAGATAAAACAGGTAGGTTATTTTGGCCGGATATGGCCAGTTTAAATGCTAAAGGGTTAAAGCATGTAAATATAAGGACCTGTAACTAACAACCACAGTAATCTCAATCATCTTGATCTCTTAGACTAGAAATGCTTAAAAATACCACAGACATTACCCTGCCCTGACCTATCTCTTCAAACAAATCACTGCTCCAACTTCCATTTATCCTGATAATACAGTCTAGGAAAACTGAAGATAATGACTAAGCCCTTTCTAAAAACTGAAGACTGCAGAAAACTTGTCCAATTATTCTGAATGCAGTCTGAGAAATGTTTAACCCTTTCAACCCTGAGACAGCCTGTGACTTTTCATTTTAAAGTGTTCCTATTTAAATTGAAACTTTTCATCATAATTTTATGCAAAAAGTTTAGATTCCTAACACAAGTTTAACAGAAATAAATGCACAAGTTATTTTATTTAAAAATGTAACCAAATACTTAATTACTTTCAAAACGAATGGAAACAGTCATGTGCATGGCTGGGTGCTTAAAAAGTTTGCTTCCCAGCCACATGGTTTTGGGTTCAGTCCCACTACATGGTACCTTGGGCAAGTGCTTTCTAATACAGATCCAAGATAACCAAAGCCTAACGAGTGGATTCGGTAGACAAAAACTAAAAGGTGTGTATGTGCGCCTCCTCATCTTGACACTGCACGACAATTGTAAACAAGTGTCCCCATCACACAAGTGGTGTTATTTATTTTCTATGGAAACATGTATGGTCATGGGGAAATATTATTACTGTGTTTGGAAACAAGTGAGGGTTGGCAAAGTCTGTTTGATCCATGAAGACATGGAAAAGCAGATACTAAAATGATAATGACTTAGGGTGTGTATTTCAAAAGAAATATGGCTACAAAATGGTTAGCAAGTCAACAGATAGAGCTGCTTTTGCCAGACTTTCAGTAATTTTAACATAAAAACTGAAGAAAAGTGTTGAAACCATGATGATAGATAATATTAAAATGCCTAGATCAACAAAATTCTCAACCATTTATGCACTGGAGTCAACATTTTCCAGATAGTGAATATATGTGGGGAAATTAACTCAAAAATAAGTCTTTCAGATTGCTGAGTAGCAGTCTGGAGAACCTTGCTCTAGAAATTAAGCATATAGCAAAGAACTTCTCAAACACTATGCAATATATGTTCACTTGGTTAATTCCTATTCTAAACATATCAATGTAAGGAGAAAAAGAAAATATATTTCTTGCAATATCACTAAAAAAAAACAACAATACAACACAAACTGGTTATTACAAGCAGTCATATTACCAAATTACTAAAGACTGGGTCTTTGGCTCGACATGTGTGCACTACGTTCCTGGCAAATTATATTTATCAATTCCCATCTAAACCTTGCTTAACTGCATTTAAGCTTTGTAGCGTTGAGACAGAATAGACAAACATTGCAAATGAGAGGTTGTCAAGTGTCTCAACTAACATAATACTGGTTTGTTAAGGTGAACATTAACTGTTTTGATATTAACCTGCTTGATACTGTCTTTAGCTTTACAAAACAAAATCACATATTTTAACCTTTAGCATTTAAACCAGCCACATGCAGCCCAGATATTCTATGTGTTTTATGTTCAAATCAACCAGATCTGGCCTCCCAAACCTACCCTACAATGTCATTCTAAAAATAATCACTTCATTGAAATCTTGAAGCTACAAGAAGCTTTACATTTGACAGAGTAATCTGAATGCTAATAGGTTAGTGTTCATATCTAAATTGAAAACTAAAAATCCATCTATCAGGATTAGTTACATAAAATTCTTTTTGTTGGCTCATGTTCCAGACAGGATGAAAGTTAATCATTTTCCTACGTTAAGTTGAATTATTTATTATTTTCAAAAACACACAGACAGTGAGTACTACTACATTAGAATTATGGTTACCAAAAATAAAAAAAAAGATTAAGTGAATACCACTCACCTATGCACAGTTTCTGAAAACAAAACAGTCACCTCTTGCAATATATCATACTCTTTCATTGTCTTCACAGGAACCATTGCACTCACATAGCTAAAAGAGAAACAGTTTAGAAAATTTTATTTTATATATGTGTGTGTGTGTTGACTCATATAAGGAAATATAGACAAACTCCAATCCTATCAAACTGTCCAACCCACACCAGCACAGAAGACATGTTGTATGATGAGAATGTAAACCTAGAAGCTTATTATCTCCTGCTCCCTTTGTCTACTTCTGTGTCACTGTATCTTCTTACTAGAATTTAATTCTTTTAATATTTTTAACCAGCAAAGAATAAACATGACAGAATGCAAACAGAAAAAAAAAATTAGAAAATAAAACGTATCTGTCTGTGTGTGTGAAAATTATATAAGTGTACATATAACTATGTGCATTTGCTGCATATATAAAACATAACTTGCTCTCAGAGCAGTTTTACAATTCATGAAATTGCATGTGCATGTATGTATTTTATATATATAAGTAAACATTCATATACACACAGTATTATTTCAAAACAAAAGTGCAATTTTATTTCTAAATGCAGCAAAGTATTTTTTCATCCACCCCACTCCAGCCTCCTATCTAACAACTATTTAAAAAGTGAGTTACCTCAGAATCTAGGGGTTTTTTTTTCCTTCATTGAAAAAAAAAAAAAGATTTTTAATTAAAAATAAAAATAAAATCAAGCAACATCCTATCAAGGTATCTCTGCTATGTTAAATGGAGAAGCAAAGGGGTAAATTAACAGCATGATAGTTAAAATATTTACCAGTGACCAATGCTGATTAGCTGTGGCCAGGCACTTAGTGAACTGATAGAGTTAGAAAGAAGAAGAAGAAAAAAAAGAAACCCACCATACTAATTTGGTCAACGAAATTACAACCTTCCCTGTGTACAGTGTGTAGTTGGTAAAGTAAAACACCACTGGAGATACATTACTTGGGGGGGAGGGATTAATATAAAATCTCTTCTAATTGAACTATACTAACTAGTACAGCTATTAATTAAATACTGACTTGCATGTAGTGTGGTAAGTGGAGAGGAACACAGCAGTTTTATGAGATGGTGAAGGTAATTTAAAATAAATAAACAAAAGAAAATATACCAATTTTAAATGTTAGAACAAGCAAAAAAATAAATATACATAAGAAAAAAAGAAAGAAAGGAAAATGGATCTGAGTGAAAAGCAAAATTTCCTGGTTAGGTTACGAGGTATATTTAATCTGACATAAAAGTTAATTATGCATGGCTTGAGAATTAGTCATTTTTGTAGTCTAACTTACAGGTTTGAAAATACCATAGAATATATCTACCTACACCATTAAACACTTCAAAACATTTCAACTGCCTTCCTTCCAATGACATCAAAAGAAAATTTTAAGCTTTATATCTGGAAGCAAATCTTTAAAATTTCCCAGCCACAGGTGATCAGATTGCATTGAATAGGTAATTGGGGTATCATTTTATATTTATTGTTGTTGTTTTTTTAGCATCAGGTTAGTCCTAACTGAGGAGATCTGTGATAAAAATGCACTCCAGCTGTGACCATCCCCATTTTATTTTCAGACACAGCATACCCAAAACCATATTATCCAATATGGCTTGGCCTTTTAAAAAAAAACAAGCATATTTTGAGGGAAGTTTTTATTACAAGCCAAGCAATGACATAGATGTCTTTCCCACTGGCTTGCTTCACTATTTCATCAGATAGAGTTTAAAATATTCGATCTGTTAAAGCCCATTTTCACCAGCATCACCACTATAACAGTGGAAAAGCACAAATACTAAGTGAACAGGTTGCAACACATCTATTATCACACGTTACACATACAAGCACCAAACTTATAAACAAACTTTTTTCTGCTGTTATCAAATGGTTACTACTTTAACCATCAGTTATGGGCAGTTGCTATTCTGCTTGAACCAACTTTTCTTCTCTATCAGAATGAATAAGCTGCACTTCTCAGATCAACATTTAACATCTCTTTTCCATTGTTGGCATGGGTTGGATGGTTCAAAAGGAACTGACAAGCCAGAGGACTGCATTGAGCTTCAATGTTTTCTTTGACATGGTTTCTACAGCTGGATGCCCTTCCTAACATCAACCACTTTGCAGAATGTTTCTGGGGACTCTTTTTTTTGTTTGTTTGTGGCATCAGCACTGGTGAGGTTAAGTACTCACAAGACAAGGCTCCTCAGTATTGAGGGATATGAAAATATGATTAAGAGAAACAGGAGTAGGTATCTTGCTGAAGAGGGGAATACATGGCTTCCCCAGCTGGAAAAAGATAAATCGAAATTCAAGTTGTACTTCTCAAACTACCTACTTAAACTAACTATGAAGCCTTTTCTACAGGTTTCCCCCCTCTTCTTACTTATTGGGAGGTGTAGTGCCAATGCCACTCACAGACCTTCCAAGACTAGTGAGATTGATGTTATTAACATTCCTTTTATCTCTCTTTTATGTATCAGTCTGTGGCCATGCTGGGGCACCACCTTCAAGAATTTTTAGTCAAATGAATCAACCCTAGTACTTTGTTTTTAAGCCTGGTACTTATTCTATCGGTCTCTTTTGTCAAACTGCTATGTTACGGGTTCATAAACAAATCAATACCAGTTGTCAAGTGGGGGGGGGGGAACAAGCAAAGACATATAACATATATATATATATTTTTTAATTTTTTTATTCAACATAATTAACATCAACATTTTTAACATTAGTAGCCAACATAGGTGCCTCTATGAAGCTGCTTGACCTGCTAGAAATAGCAGGCAAGTCTCTTTCAAATTACAGTCTACCTTCTTAAAAGGGAAAACTCAGTGGATAATATGGTCCTAGATGTGCTATACCTGGATAAAAGATGGAATAGACACAGCTAGAAAGCCTTTGATCATATGGTTATATGGTTATGCAATATGGATGGCTTGGGGCTAAACAACAACAACAACAACAACAACAAAAATAACACTTAAGTTTATTGAAGATCAGCTGAAGATGAGCACTACTTAGTAATAGCCACCATAACAATGGTGATTTTACATATGAAGTAATTGCCTCATCTTTCAGTAAATCTGCCTCTGAAATGTGACTTCAGGTTAATAACCTCAGGAAAATCTCAGAAGTTAACTATTTTCACAGCTTTAAAAATCAACCCCAAAGATGCCCCTCTAACTACAACAGAAATTATAAGAAAGGGTACTAGAAACATTGCTTTTGCTCATCTAATCTATAGCAAACACCCTAACTTAGAGATAGATAACATTAAAAAACAAAATTTAATTTAAAAAAATAATGATGTAATGAGGAAATGACATTAACTCAGTGATTTCCCCAAGTACAAGAAACAACTCCAGACATGTTTCAATTTTATTAAACCTCTTCAGCTAAGCATTAACTTCGTATTTACTGAAGCAGTGATGAGAGAACACTAATTGATGTACAATATTGTATAAGTGTAGGCATAAACAACACATTTTTAAGATAAATATATAACAGTGAGATTAATTACATAGAAACGCCATCTGCATGAAAAAATGTTCGTGTAAGTGTTAACATATTTAATGTAGAGATCATTAAAAATCTAATTATAGATACTTATGCCTTTTTCAAGGACATAAGCAATTGTTTCAACCAAAGATTAAAACTGATACAGGACTTTCAGCATATACTCAATGACTTTAGGAGCTAAGCAAACAAGGATTGAAATCTGTTACATATACAAACGTAGACAGACACACACACAAAGAATGCACATGCTCACATCCACATGTATGCACACACACACACACACACTAGATGACACGTGCAGCAGTTTGAACTTTGTGTCAAGCAGTGGTTTTAATAAAGATAGTAAACACACAGAACAATCCTATCAGCTCTTAACATTGGACTATGCAATTTGACATTTAACAGAACATCAATAGAAAGTAGGAAAACGAGTGAGGGTGGATGAGGACTTATTATGCAAAAGCTGTGTGTGTGTGTGTGTGCGTACTTTTGTATAGAAGAGCAAGATGAATGTGTGGGACATGTACAAGCCTAATTGCATGTAATCACCTGTATATGTAGGTGTAGAAATGATTGTGTGGTAAGAAGCTTGCTTCCCAACCATGTAGTTTTGGGTACAGTCCCACTGAATGGCACATTGGGCAAGTGTCTTTCGCCCTTAGCTGACCAAACCCTTGCAAGTGGATTTGGTAGATGGAAACTGGAAGAAGCCTGTCATATATATATGATGATGATGATGATATATATATATATATATATGGATAATGGATGTTAAAGGATGATAATGATGATATGTGTGTGTTCAGCCCTCACCACCACTTGTCAACCAGTGTTGATTTGTTTATGTCTCCATAACTCAACAGTTCAGCAAAAAGAAACCGACAGAATAAGTACCATGTTTCAAAATATGTACTGGGGTGGATTTTTGTTCAACTAAACCCGTCATGATGGTACCCCAGCATGACCACAGTTCAATGACTGAAACAAGTAAAAGATAAAATATATATGACTAAATATTTGCACATGTGTAAGATGCTAGTGTGTGTGTGTGTGTGAATGCTCCCATCTAATTTGTAAGGCGACACGTTAAAAACAGCCATGCCAGTGAAACGTTAATGGCACCTGGTACACTCTGGAGTGGTTGGTGTTAGGAAGGGCATCCAGCTGAAGAAACCCAGCCAAAATAGACTGGAGCCTGGTGCAGTTCTCTGGCTTGCCAGTCTCCAGTCAAATCGTCTAACCCATGCCAGCATGGAAAATGGATGCTAAATGATGATGAAAGAGGTAGGTGGAATAAATAAATAATTTCTAGCTTTGTCACCAGGGGGAAAATGTTTGGGGAAGATTTATAGCTTATTTAGATTAGCCCTAGTAATTGACTAGTACTTATTTTAACCCCCCCACCCCATTATCTCTTGAAAGAGGAAAACAAAATCAAAGGTGGTGAAATCTGAAAAAAAAAAATGCTAATAATGATGTTTGTCTTTTAGGTGCAGGTGGGGCTGTGTGGTAAGAAGCTTGCTTCCTAACCACAAGGTTTTGTGTTCAGTCCCACTGCATGGCATCTTGGGCAAATGTCTTCTACTATAGCCCTGGCCGACCAAAGCCTTGAGAGTGAATTTGGTAGACAGAAACTGAGGAGAAGCCCTTCGTATATATATATATATATATATATATATATATATATATGCTTGCATGGATAAACAGATGTTAGATGATGATATATATATATGTATACGTGTGTGTGTGTGTGTGTGTGTGTGTGTGTGCATGTTTATGTGTGCTGTCTTCTTGCCTTGACATCATGTAATGGTTGTAAGTGAGCGCCACCATCATACGAGCAGTGTCATTTGTTTCCAATCTTCTATGAAAACTTGGAAACAGGTGAGGGTTAGTAACAGGAAAATTTGTAGAAAATCCACCTCAAATAAACTGTCTGACCCAAGCAAGCAGGGAAAAGTGGATGTTAAAATGACAATTTTATATATATATATGAGCAAGCATTTATTTCATTTTTCATGCAGGCTTCACATTTCCCTCCATGCATATTGATGCAAGATGTTAGCATATTTAATGATGGGCAGCATTAAAATGCTAATTGAAACTCTCAGTTGATGAGAGCTTCCTGCTGAAAAACCTAATTAAGTGATGCAAGGTCTAATTATCATTCTTTCTCTGAGACTGGTACCCAATGGAGGGAATAGAAAGACTATCATAGTTTCATTAACATAATTTTTACTGCTTTGTAGTAAAATGATGATTATTATTATTTCTCAAACTAGCGCAAATCCAGAAACTTAAAAGTGAATAACTAACTGAATTGACCATATCTCTCTCAAATCACACTTAGAAAAAAACAAAAAAACAGAACGATGCATCAGATAATGTAGTGAGAAACACCCCCCAAAAAATAGAGCTGGAATGCCTTTGATTATAAATCTAAGCAATCAGGCTCGTGAGTAGAGGTTTGAAACTAAACAAACAATTCTTTCTAACACCAGCACAAAGCCTGACATCTGGGAGGAAGTTAGATAGGAAGGGGGCAGTTTATTGTTAACTGTCGGGAAAAAGAGTACTCAATACCATAGCAGAGACTAATAATATATCTTATTTTAGCCAAGTCAGTCTCTTACTACTTTGATTTTCACCTGTAAGTGCACAGGATCTTTGGGAAAGTTATAACCTGACTGAAATTGTATGTATGTATGCATGCATGTATGCATTTTCTACATACTGGACTAGCACCGAGAGTCCAGTGCTAGTGGCAAGTTAAAAGCACCCAGCACACACTGTAATGTGGTTGGCATTAGGAAGGGCATCCTGCCGTAAAAACCAAGCCAAATCAGACTGGAACATGGCATAAAAAAGCTCAACACTTTAAACCAGGTTTTATATCAGAGAATTAGAGATGATTTCAGATTAGAATTAAGAGCTAATGATCCAGTTTACCTTGAACCTTGTTTAATAAAATATGTCATAAGTTTTAAATTACAGGACATGTATTTATGAATAGAGTAGAAAATGTGAAGACATGTATTATACGGCCTACATCTTGGATATGCTCCTGTCACCATTACTTAGCATCCACTTTTCAATGCTTGCCTGAGCCGGATGCAAGTATCTTCTGTAGCAACAGCATTTTGCTACTTGTTGCAGTTTCTTATCTCTTTCATGCAGTTCAATATCCTGTGATCATCCTTCACCACTTCGTATGTCTTCATCAGTGCTTCTCTTCCACTTACATTGCTGGGCACTTCTTTTCCCAGTTATCATCCTCCATAGGCATCACATGCCAATACCAATGCAAACTTCTTTGTACACTACAACTGATTCCTTTTATACACAGTTTTTGCTCTCAGCTCATTTGACTGACATTATTCCTACACACTTGAATTAGACACCCACTTATTTTTCAGCTGGGCAGATGGATGGATGTATTTAGTGTAATATGCAGAACCCAAATAGTACAGTTGTTGTAACATGGTTTACTTAACTTAACTGCACGGGAAAAGGTTTCCTTTGACGATGAAAGGTATGGTGGTATAAGAGCTGTGTAAGATCGGTGATGCTGTATGGAAGTGAGACATGGTGTTTGAGCGAAAATGAGGTGGGGATTTTGAGGAGGACAGA
>JAOPUL010002961.1:35041539-35052809 GCA_027564515.1 Octopus rubescens
TATCTATCTATCTATCTATCTATCTATCTATCTATCTATCTAGCTATCTATCTATCTATCTATCTATCTATCTATTTTTCACAATGGAAAAGGAAAAAGATAATCAGCTATCATTCCTGGATGTATTAATAACACACCCTGAGTATGGGTTCAAGACATCCGTATACCACAAGCCAACATTCACGGGAGGATACCTCAACTACAATTCCCACTATCTATACAATGTAAAGAGAGGGATTGCTCAGTGCCTAAAACACCGAGCAAAACATATACGTAGTGATCCTGATACACAACACGAAGAAATGATCAAGCTAAGTAACAATCTGCTACGCAACAATTACCCCAAAAACATACTGTCCACTCCAATTATTAAGAGGAGAGAGGACGAAACCCATAAAATGACCACAGTCTGTCTACCCTATGTCAAAGGCCTCTCCGAAAGATACAAAAGATATGCGGTCCATATGACATCAGGACAGTATTCAAGAGTAATACAACTCTTCGCAAATATCTCCTTCGAATAAAACCACAAATAGAACAGAATACGACCAAAGACTGCGTGTACTCCAATCCATGCAGTTGTGGTAGGTTATATAAAGGCGAAACAGGCCGCCCCCTCAAAATACGGATAGAAGTACATCGTAAAGATGTGATACGAGGAGAGACCGATAAATCGGTTATAGCTGATCATGTATGGAAAAACAGAGACCCCCCGTGGGATGAAGTTAAAATAATAGACAGAGAACACCACAGGAAAACACGAATACTAAAAGAGGTAGCACATATGCTAGGACACAACAACCTCCTAAGCAGAATTAGTGTAGATATGAGTAGTATATGGGAACCGGTTTTGAGGAAGGATAGAAAAATATCAGTTTATAAGCCTTAAAATTCACTACATAATTGCCCACGGCATATGGCATAGTGGTTAAGAACGAGGGCTACTAACCCCAAGATTCCGAGTTCAATAACACCACCACCAAGAGACCTGATGAAGGCTGGAGAGTACATCAGCCGAAACGTTGTGTTAACCTCAACACAAGATGAGGACACATATCCGTCCAATGTAAATAATGTACATAATTCCTCGTCTCAAAAATATAGAACAATTTTATTAAAAATCCTATTTGCTTCCAATATTTATAGGTGCTAATTTTAACCCTCTAAATGTAACATTAACAGCATTGAATCACATGCAGCATTTGGCCATCATTTTGCCAGAATCTTACAAAACCTTTTCCCATCTGAAACAAGTTTCTATCATTTCGCATAAACTAAAACCTCAATGACTACTAAATAGATCACCTAAATGCAGAGAAAGAACAACAGCTGGAAGCAAAGTATATAATGACTGTTCATTTCTATTTCATGGATGAGTGGTTAAAAGTTATTTAGTTCCAGACTAGCCCTGATTCAGTAAATGTATGATGAAAAGCATTCTAGCAATAACCATCCCATCTTTTTGGTATTTTCAGCCAATGTCTCTAGAACTACATTATGTAATGCAGTGATTCTCAAACTGAGAAATACTAACTACCCAACAAATGTTAGTGAGGCACCCACCCTAGCCTCATTTTTAACCCTTTTGTTACCATATTTCTGTTGAAGTTAATTTGTTCCAAATGTGAACTAATTAATGACAGTCATTTCACTAAATTCTTCATTATTTTAAAAATTCAAATGAAATTTTGATGGAAGATTATAATTTAGATTACTTTAAAAACAGGAAGTTTGTGTGATAAAAATCAGGGACAGTCTCAGGTAAGTTGGTCTCAAAAGGGTTAATGAGAAAGAAAAAAAAAAAGATTGTATCCATAAAATTATTTTTCTTTTTTTTGCCATGAAGTTTTAAAACCATGTTCTATTTTATTAAACATGTCAAAATTTGTCTACCCACTTTGCAATCCTTGTAGCTTCCACATATGAGAAACAATGAAGTATTGTGAATGTCATTTTAGCACAGTAGGTTACAATGAAATGTAGTTATCTCTAGCAGGTCAAGTAAACAAGTAGGTAGTCTAACCTTTTAATGTCTCCAAGATACAAGCTTAGACAGGATTATTTTTTAATGGAAGACCAGCAGCTATACATGCATAAAAGTCTCCTTCCCCCCCCAATATCACTAGTGATGTCTCAGAGCAAGAGTATCAAATTTATTTGACTGTACCACAGACTAGATTGTGTGGGTTGGATTGAAGCATAAACTAGATAGCATAAGCCAGACTGAAACTTAAACTAGTGTAGGCCAAAGTAGGGGTCAATAGACATTATAACAACTTTATTAACAACAATAAAGGAACGGGGAATAGGAGAAGTTAGAAAAGTTTGTGTACAGAGGGAGGGGGGGAGTCACCAAATGGTATATATACTGTCCTATTAAGTAATAGTACTTAAAATGTAAATAGAAAGAGAAATTGACCAAATGAATGCATACACTTCTTGAAGACTAATACTTGAGAGAATGCTTGCACTGTTTCAACTGCAAATATCATTCATGTCACTAGAATTGATTCAAGTAAACAAGTGCATAAATAGGGGAAGGAGTTCCATTTAGCTTGGTATGTATAGACAAGATAAAGAGGAAATAGATCACATCTTTAAATATATGGATTCTTAAGCTTCTTTTTCGGGGATTGAAACAACAAAAGATTCCCCAAGGTGCACTGATCTGACTGATCAGAACTTATGTTAATCGCAACTCTGAGCACAGAATATTTTCTCTTTGTCAACCAGACTAGCCGTATATGTCCTTATACACTGATAGTCGCAATGCACTTCTATTCTTCCCTTAATTGCACCCTTCTCTTCCATTTGGGCCTGAACTGTTTGGCATGCCATCTTGGAGGTCTTCCAGATGATCTATTCCAATAGATACCACTCAACAACTGCACAGATTCACCTGTTGTCTGTGAATATTGCAACATGTCTGGCCCAGCAAAACTTGTGCTTTTTTGATTCTCAAATTAAACTTGTTTCAGATATGTTCTAGCAAGCAAGGATCCCTCCATGAACCTCTATATCATAGTTAGTTGCTGTTCTTTATTCATAGTAGCACATGTCTTGTATAAAAGAGCATAAATAGAACAATGCTACTGAAGAGATTGACACACAAGCTCTTATCCATCAATGCTTTGAACATATCTTTAACCCTTTAGCATTCAGATTACTTTGTCAAATGTAATGCTCATTCATTCACATTGTTTTTAATTTATCCTTCATTATCTCAAAGCTTCAAGATTTTAATCATGTGATTGTGTATTTTTAGAATAACATTGTAGGGTACATGTGAGAGGCCAGATCTGTCTGGTTTGAACGTAAAACAGGTAGAATATTTGGGTGGGCGGGATAGGGCCGGTTTAAACACTAAAGAGTTAATCAAAACACTTTCTATCCCACTCTTATTCTGTGTGAGATTTCAGTATGCATGCCTCGGCATATATATATATACTGCCTAATCTAAACAAACATATTTCTTCACCTCAATTTTATTGCTTCTCACCATGGAGCACTGGACAAAGCATTGCTGTGAGGCATATATTTGACACCCCTGTCCTACAAAAAGGAAAAGGTCAATACAGCTTGGTTGGCACT
The DNA here is from genome assembly GCA_027564515.1 of Octopus rubescens. Taxonomy (NCBI): domain Eukaryota; kingdom Metazoa; phylum Mollusca; class Cephalopoda; order Octopoda; family Octopodidae; genus Octopus; species Octopus rubescens. Next base: position 35,045,131 of record JAOPUL010002961.1, read on the forward strand.
AGCATCATTGTAGTGTTGCCTATTGCATTTACCAGACACAGGGAAGAATTTCTGCTCAATACTGCAAGTTTACAAACCCTGCTATAGTTTAGTATTGCCTAAAGTGTACAGAAATTTAATGATTGCAGCTAAATAAAACAGCTTATTATAAATGAAATCAATTATTCAGAGAAAAATTACAGTACAGCACCAAGATATAAAATTCATCAATGCAACACCTAACTTGCTTAACATACTAGTTACAACATTAAAAAAAAAATTACTTAGCTGTCATTCACAAATCCATGTGACTTAGTAGCTGGTACCATACACGTATATTCACTAATTGTTTTAGATACTTATGCAGCCAAGACCAGACAGTCACCCTCTTGGCCCTCCCACCTTAGACACAGTGGAATACTGAGGATGTGACAGCTAGAATGAGTGAAGGCTGCACCAGCAGTCAGCTGGTACTTATTTTCACTTGAGTACACTGGAACGTGAATTGAGGTGCCTTGCTCAAATACACAGCACAACATAGTACTGTACTCACCCACATACATACACACTGTATACATTAACACTTACTTTGCTGTTTTCCATGTGGATAATATTAATGGATTATTTCTCTCATGCTTTATGTAAGCATATTCTTCTAACTCCATTCAACAAGACTGAAACACATGCCCAGAGTTGTAATTGTGTTGGCTAAAAAAACCCAAAAAAACTAACTTTCCCTTTCACTATATTAACTCTTGCCAATTTTAATTAATTGGGACTCGAGTGTGTCAATCAACTTTAGCTATTCCATTCACAAGTTTTAAGAGACAAGCACATCAAAATTAATAGAAATCTTTGTAAGACAATGAGCTGGCAGAATTGTTAGCACACCAGACAAAATGCTTAGCAGCATTTCGCCTGTTTTTATGTTGAGTTCAAACTTCACCGAGGTCAACTTTGCTTTTCATCCTTTCAAGATCAAAAATACCTGCTACACACTGGGTTCAATGTAATCAACTAGCCCCCTCCAAACAAATTTCAGGCCTTGTGCCTATAATAGAAAGGATTATTTGAAATCTTTATAAGGTGATGCATTGGCAGAAACACTATAGCATTACGTCGAATTTCTGAGTTCATATCCTGCTCAGGTCAAAAACTGGGGGACCAATATAATAGACTATTCCCCTTCAAATTTCAGGTTTCCTGGCAATGTTAGAAACAATTATATATATATTTTTTTTTCTTTTCATTAATCTATTGGTTTGAAAATATTCTTTCTCTAACATATCTGAGCAAATGTTGCTACAGCAACCACTTGATCATAATCTTAGCATTTGGTCATCACTAACTTCATAATGGCTATGAAGTTAGCAATGACCAATGCTGAGAATTTTAGCACTTTCATTACTCCCCTAGTGTTAGGTTTATCAAACTATCTTGACTTTAATTTAGTCAGCTCTTCTATTTGTTGTGTTAAGTAGGGTAGACAAAGCAGGTTTTCTTTATCTCATCTAAGCTTTATATTTAACAGCTGTTCGTTTACCACTAATACACACACACACACACACACTAAATCACAGCTGACACAATAACAGTATTAATTCTAATAGCAATCTTTTTGTGAACCTTAGCAATGAACTCTCTCTCAGTTCATTATATTTTTTTTCAAACAGATGCAAAAGGATTAACATTATCCAACAGCCCGGTCAACCACCCACTCTGTTCTCATCTACCTATCTGTAAATAAACAAATTAACAACAGATTTTTTTTTACGCAAACCAGCAGCTTGTCTTCACAGTTCAAAGTGATCTTCAGAGTGTCATCGTAGAAATATTTACAATAGCACCTATTATTACAGTCACAGAATGCATATACAGATACAGTGCACAACAAACAGATTGATACAACACTTCATCATCCACCCGCCCACCCTATCTTCTTTCCTTGTCAGATATAGAGTAACACAGCATACAAACCACAGCTGCAATTTACCTATTAAACTAAAGGAATCTTCTTAGTTGACAATTTTACATTTAGACACACACACAACCAAAAGCAAACAACAACAACACATACACAGTATCTAGTTATGAGCAGTTTGAATTCATATCTGCTGGTAATACAGTCTGTAGTTGGGTGGGTCAGATCATTCCAAGGTGGATTGAGCATTCTGTCACCCACCTTACATAGTGAAAGCAGAGTCTTCAGATCAATTCCAAGGAAGGTCGATCAAGAAGGTGGAAAATATTTTCACTAAATATATTTCAAAAAGACGTTTAATGTTGATTGGAGATCAATAACCAAAGTGATCAATTAGTAGGTCACCATCTGATTAGAAAACCACAGCAGAGGAATTTAATATAAGTTTTTTGTTTCTTTCCCTCCATTCTCCCTCCTCTCCCTACTGACATTTTCTTGAATTTTTTTTTCATATGTGTGTATGTGTTGTATTGCATGTGTTTGTGATAAAAATCAGAGGTGATGATATTACTGAAGTATATAGAAATCAATTTCTTCTCCATCTTCAATAAAAATACGATAATTATCTACTTAAAAGCTCATTCGGAGCAGACACACATCTCACAATTTTAATTATTAGATTAATCTATTATGGCCTGAAATATTTCAGAAAGTCAATCAGCCCAAGAGACAAATATACAATCCACCCCCACAACCACAAAACTGAATGTTTATGCACCATGAAGAAAAGAGAAATCTGATGTTTGAGGCAGGGTTACTTATGAGAGAAGAAATGGGAAATAAGGTGACAATTTGGCAAAATTGATAGACTCTCAGATAGAATGCCTTGGTGTTCTGGAACTATGTGCTTAAGTTCAAATCCTGCCAAAATCAACATTACCTTTTATCCTTTCAGAGTCGAAAAATTTAAGTATTAGTCCTGTACTGGAGGTCAATTCTTGCCTCTATCATTTCCTCTCTCTTTGGAAGATCCACTGTGCTCAAATCCAAAGAGGTCTGAACACAGTAGTTTAAGCACATGCCTTGGACAAATTTTAAACCTGATAGAACCAGGTTTAAAAAATGCCAAACACATGTAAAAAGTGCTTATATATCTCCATGAAGAGTTGAAGGCCCAAGGCAATGTAAAGTAAAAGAGAAATGGGATCTGTTAAGTTTGCTTTCCTTGATTATTTATTCCCCTACTCCAATTAGAATGGTACCTTTTTAAGAAACACTGTTAGAGATAATCGGTGAAGCATTTGTAGGGGAACAAATATTACAGTTTGAGATACGGAATTGATTCTTCTTGATGCAGACCATTACACTTAATTCTGAGTAGACTAGAGTGTTTATTTCCATTTATAGTCAAGTAAAATCTTCCATTTAAATGTAGTGTTATAATGATGCTAAGTTAATATTTTTGATATTAAGCTCAAATATAAATTTCCAGAATTTGATATTTCACCAATTATTTTCCTAATGGCAATTAAAGCTCTCGGCACATTTAAGTCAACAAATTGGTTTGAATTCTTTGTTAGAATCATTTCACTTCAGAGTAAAGTTATGGCTATTTATAAATTGTGGTTAATATATATTTTACCAACCCTGAAGGCCAAGTCAACCTCCTAACCTTTCTTGGAAATCCAAATCTTTTATCTTCTACTCATTTCAGTCATTGGACTGTGGTCATGCTGGAACACCAGCCTGAAGGGTTTAGACAAAGAAATTGACCCCAGTATCTTTTTTTTTTTTTTTTTTTTAAAGTCTGGTGCTTATTCTGTTTCTTTTGCCAAACCATTAAGTTATTGGTCGTAAACAAACCAACATTGGTTGTCAAGCAGTTGTGGGACACACACACACACAACAGGCTTCCACGCAGTTTCTGCCTACCAAATGCACTCCTAAGGTATTGGTTGGCCCAGGGTTACAGCAGAAGACATCTGGCCAAGGTGCCACGCAGTGGGACTGAACCTGAAACTACATTGTTGCAAAGCAAGGTTTTTAACCACAAAACCATGCCTGCATCCATATAGACGAATGAAACAAAACAATAGAAAATAAATTAATCTGACTGAAGAGTAACTAAAGTTTCTATTATAAGAGGAGCAATCAACTTACCTCGGCTCCAAACCATAGTTGACCAGCAAGGCTTTCCTGCAAAACGTCATCTGGAAATTTTACACGGAAATCTCTGTTGGCTCTATCAACGTCAATGGCTTTATCCATTATCTTTTGGATAATGTTGAGCACTTTGTCCTGACATCCACGTAACTGGTTGACCAAGAGTGTACAGCGTTCAGGGTCTTTATGACCGTCAAAGCTGTCCAACTCTGCAGCCACCATGTTCAGCTCTTCATCTGCATAGTAGAATTGAGCTAGAAGGGACCGATCAGACTTCTGAAATGAAAGAGAACGATTGAAATAATTAAAATAGATTGAAACAAATGCAAATTTATAAAAAATATTAAACAGAAGAAAAAAAAAGAAAAAATAATCTTCAATTCCCTTTAGAAAACCCAGAATTCTTTCTCTTCACTTCTCTACATCTTTTAACATGGAATAGTATCATTGTGGTATTTGGAAGGGCAGCCAGCCATAGAAGCCAAGCCAAAAGTAGACACTTGAGTACAAATGCACTCTTTAGACCAATTGGATCCCATCAAACTGACAAACCCATACTACTATGGAACGTTGATATTAAAGTGATAAAGACAATGAATAATGTCTCATTATGAAGGCACATGGCTCAGTGGTTAGAACGTCAGGCTTACAATCGAGAGGTTGTGAGTTCAATTCCTGGACAGGGCTGTGTGTGTGTTGAGCAAGACACTTTATTTCACGTTGCTCCAGTTCACTCAGTTGTAGAAATGAATTGCGAATCACTGGTGTCAAGCTGTATCGGCCTTTCCCTTGGACAACATCGGTGGCATGGAGAGGGAAGACTGGTATGCATGGGCAACTGCTGGTCTTCCACAAACAACCTTGCATGAACTTGTGCCTAGGAGGGGAACATTCTAGTTGCAATCCCATGGTCATTCGTGACCAAAGGGGGTCTTTAGTTATACGTAATGAGACCTGCAAAGAGTAGAGTGGTTCTGTCATATTTTCTCCCGGTAGACATGGAAGTTTAGAGATATGAAAGGCAAGGAGATGTGACAATACATTCATATAGATTGCATACGCAATGGAAAGGAAGTAAAATGACTAAAGCTGAGACTAGACTCCAGATTGTGAACTAAATTCATTCAGAATTTTCCACCTGAGATATTTTTGACATAGATCTCAGTGCTTAAACTGAATAAGCTTTTTAGAGTGAAATCATTTCCCATGACTCAAAGCAGAGAAATCAATACATTACAACTCTGTTCCCTCTAAGCTGTGTGTGTGTGTGTGTGTGTGTGTGTGTGTGTACCTGCATACATTGTCAACCAACACACAAAAGGAAATGTGTGTGCTAATAAAAATTAACGCCTAGTTCATAACAAAAATGTTAGTTGCCTAAAATAATAATTATGCTAATTGGAGGATGATGATGATGATATACATTCAATATGTAGATACTTTTGTAATACAAAATCATTTTCAAGACAAAATTGTTGTGCACACTTACAACTATAAATTAGTGAGAACATTTGTTGTGCACAATATTCCCCACCCATGACTTAAAAATGCGACTACCGCTAAGGTATTTCTTAATCTATGAAAGTTTTTTTTTATTTCTTCCATCATCGTTTTAACGTCCAGTTTTCTATGCTTGCATGGGTCAGACTATTTGTTGAGCCAGAATTTTTGCAGCCAGGTGCCCTTTCTTTTGCTAACTCTTGCCCAATTCCAAGTAAAGTAATATTTCCTTATGATGAGACCTATTTTCACAGAAGATTGGAAATGAACAACAACATTTGCGATGCTCATTTACAACTATTGCATGGTGGCAAACACACATCATCATCATTTAATGTCCGTTTTCCATGCTAGCATGGGTTAGATGATTTGACTGGAAACTGGCAAGCCAGAGAGCTGCACCAGACTCCAGTTGGTTTTGGCTTGGTTTCTATGGCTGGATTCCCTTCCTAACACCAACCACTCCAGAGAGTGTACCAGATGCCTTTAACACGTCACTGGCACAGGTGCTTTTAACATGTCACCGGCATGGGTACTTTTAACATGTCACCGGCATAAATGTTTTTAACATCTCACCGACATGAGTATTTTTAACATGTCACTGGCATGAGTATTGTTAGCATGTCACCGGCATGAGTATTGTTAACATGTCACCGGCATAAATGTTTTTAACATGTCACCGACATGAGTGTTTTTAACGTCACCAGCACGTAATATATCCTTTCTACTATAGGCACAAGGCCTGCAATTCTTTTCTTGAGTGGGCGGTTTAAGACAATTACATCAATCCCAGTGCTTAACTGGTACTTATTTCATCGACCCTAAAAGGATGAAAGGCAAAGCTAACCTTGGCGGAATTTGGACTCAGAACACGCAATATATCATTGTTTCAATGTCTACTTTTCCATGCTTCCATGGGTCACACAGACAGAATTTATTGAGGCAGATTTTCTGCAAACAGATTCCCTTTCTGTTACTAATCATGGCCTGTTTCAAGGCAGAGTAATATTTCCCCATGCCATGACCAGACATGTTTTCATGGAAGATTGGAAACAAACAACACTGCTTGTGATGCTCATTTGCAACTATTGCATGGTGTCAAGACTAGAACACACACACACACGATGGGCTTCTTTCCAGTTTTCATCTACCGTACCAAATTCATTTGTAAGGTGTTGGTTACCCCGAAGCTTACAGACACAGTGAGATTGAACCTGAAACCATGTGGTTGGGAAACATACTTGTCAACCACAGCCTTACAAAAAAAAAAAAAAAAGCATCAGACCATAAAATTCCACTTTGTTGAAGTCCTCTCTCCACACTTAGATTAAATCAACTAATCTAGGTCAGCTAGAGCTCAATTCAAGGTCCGTCTATTTTATATTCATTTCTTTTTGGTGATTGTTTACACACACACACAAAGCATTTATCATATAAAGTTAAGCAACACTAATCACTACAGTTAGCTGAAAATAAATGGTCTTTGACAATGAAAGCACACTTTTTTTTCCTTAGAAACAGTAATCTGGCAATTTCCCCTTGAACTAAAAGAAATACAGGATTGATTTCTTAACTCTTAACTCCTAAATCAAGCTTTGAAATTACAACTTTCATAGGCCTAACATATCACCCGTATCACATTACCTCCTTTGTGTTCTGGGTATGACTTCAAAATGCATCTGGTAGAGGAGCCCTTGGTTTCGGTCGGGGTTTTGAGGAGTGGGGAACCACCTTTTAGCCACTATTGTTCACAGGTCTACTCTGACCCAAAGTAGTAGCACCTGTCAAGGTCCCAGCATATTAGGGCTTAGTATGTGAAGACTGGACCCGGGAGACTGTGCAAAAGAAACCGTCACAGTTCAACAGAGGGGAAGGCGGTTGCAACGACACAAGGAGTGTAGGGAACAAGATCAGGTAAGTAAGACATCTTGGTCATCCACTGCATCTATCTCCATCCTTAGTCTATCTTGACTGGGTCTTACCACTGCATTGAAGATGGTCATGGGTGAGAGAGTGAGGTTGACAGTGCATATCTCTACTTTAACCCTTTAGCTTTCAGATTACTCTGTCAAATGTAATGCTTATTTATTCACATTGTTTTGAATTAATCATGCAT
>JAOPUL010002961.1:35222590-35242303 GCA_027564515.1 Octopus rubescens
ACATATATATATACATACATATATATATACATACATATATATATACATACATATATATATACATATATATATATACACATACATATATATATATATACATATATATATATATATATACATATATATGTATAAAGTACTACCACTTTTAGTGTGTGAAGTCTAGTAGTAAATTTCAGTAGACAGGTCTCCCAGTAGCTGTTCTAAGGTTTTCTAGATTTTTCCATAAAATAATTTTGCAATATAATTTTAGACAAGCTTTTTTATTTTCTTCTCTTTCTATATTTTTTTTTTACAACCCCTTTAGTTTCCACAGGTGTTTTTTTTTTTCCTTCTTTCCACCCACCACCTTTCTGCTTTGACAGCATGTATCTATCCCTAGCTCTTAACTGAAAGTCAGGCTTCCTTGCTTGAATTTAACACACAGCTGTCTTTCAAATCCAAAATATGTCAGTAGCCAATATCGAACAACCATGATTTCTAAAACTATCGATTGATTCCAGCATACTTGTAACAAACGCAGAGTGAGACAGATTAAGTTAGAGTGCCTTCCCACACATTCTCAGGTCAGCCACCTACTTCAGCTATTTATTTATTATAAATTTTATTACTATGCTAGATGGGGTGGAAAGGTTGTCTGCAGACAGACACTTGGTGAATAGCAAATGAATGTATCACTGAATTGGGGAACACACAGGAGCTGCTGGTCAAATCACTAACAATCTACCCTAGTTAGACACTTTAAACAATTTTAAGTACAGTGTGCCTCACAGCAGTGCTATGTTCGTTCAAATCCTTTCAGGCTCTGCAAAAATATCTTATCAAATATTAGAAAACTCACAAATCATTCAATTCTAGTCATAGGGTAGTAAAGACGTTGGTTAAAGCAGTGCACTTATCTAGAGGTTATGAGTTCAATCTCAGGCAAGGCACCAAGGTAATTCACACAAAAAATCAACTGAGGGGAAAATGTCAGAAAATGCAGAGAGCAGAATGAGAACAGTGTACCCCTGTGGATAAAATAATGGGTTGGGTTCGAAATTCCGATACAACACAAGACACCTGAAGAAGGCTGGAGCATTCAATAGGCGAAGAGGACATCAACCTGACTAATATAAACAGTGTACATAATATCATAAATCATTTCTAATATGTACTCTTTTATGCTTTTTACTTGTTTCAGCCATTGTGGCCATGCTGGGGCACTGCCTTCAAGGGTTTGGTTAATCAAATCAACCCTAATATTTATTTCTGTCTGGTACTTTATCGATATCTATTTTTCGAACTGTTAGATTACGGGCCATATAGGGACACAACATTAATACTGAATTTTCAACTGCGTCAACGTACACTATTCTTAGGTGCTTCTACCAGTTGAAAATAACAACCAAATCCCCTACTTTATTGAAAAAAAAAAAAAGCTTAAAAAGAAACATATTGGATAATATAATCCTAGAAATGTAATGCCTGAGAAAAGAACTGGTTGGTCTAGGTTAGAACATCTTTGATCAATCTAATTGATCTTGTTATCTTGGATGTGGGTCTCACAAACACAACATAGCTCCAAGGGAAATTCACTTAAATTGATTAAAGTTCTGTGAATTGCAGGCATGACTATGGTCACAAAGTTAACTTCACAAACATATGGCTTCCCTTAATTGAAAAAAAAACAGATAAGGAATAGAGACAGTAAGGGTATCTCATTGTAAAACAGTACCTCAATATGCATTCATCCAACCCATGGAAAATGGATGTAAAATTAACACACACACAGAGATTTTCTTGGTGGCAATCAGTTGCAACCTCATCAGCACTTTTATATTTACTTTTTTTCATGTTGGCATGGGTTGGACAAGACATGTTAAGGCAAATTTCTTCCCCTGTCACCAACACTTGTTTTTCATGTAAGGTATGTTTATTTCATTAGTATTCATACAAAACTAATGAAGTTGCTGAGTCACCCAACACAGTTTAGAGGAGACCTAAACAAACACACCATTGCTCAAATGGTGTGAATGTGCAGACACACAGCACAAACAATTGTGCATAAAGCCATTCATATATAAAAGGCTTGAGCAAGAAAACAGGGACTTTTGTTGACATTCTCTGGTAACAAATCTTCCCTTAGTTTTACACTTTCAAAGATGAGTAGAAAAAAAAATCCTTACTTGAAAAGTAAGAATTAGAAATAGGAAGAGCATTCATGCAAATATCGAAAATGGATGTAAAATGAATGTGTGTGTGTGTGTGTGCAAATGTCCATCACAACATAAAAGAATGGAACAGCACAGCATTTGTTTGACAACTGATTTATTGGCCATCCCATGTTGACAAACATATCCACTCACTGAGTTGACTGGGACTTCAGGTTTCATTTTATTGGTGTGTTCAGACAGACTGGTTGAACAAGCTGATAAAGCAAAAATTGAAGTCTCAGTCAACTCAAAATAAATTTTGCTCCACTAAATTTATTGAGTCCCACCTTCAGTAAATGTGTTGTTTTCTACAAATTGATCAACAATACCAATACACACACACACAGATATAGAGCAAACAGTTCCCTGGGAAACAAACATCAAAGACTTTCCTCAGGAATGACAGAATATACAGTGAGTTGGTTGAACTCAGTGAAAACAATGGATGGGAAGAAACATGCCTTTCTGTAGAGATAGGATGTTAGAGGATTTGTTGGGACTAGAGTTCACTTGATGCTCATGAGCAATAGTCTTGGACTATTTGCAAAGGAGAGAAAAGTTATTGCCAGAAAACTGTTGGAAGCCATTACATCTGACTCAAGAGAGAGGGCTAGTACTGCAGCAAGAATGAGCATTGAGGATGATAGAAACATCTGGCCCAGAGTTGCAGCATCTGACTTATCAAAGCTTGTGCTGTTATGCAGGATGTTTGTTACATATACTGGTGAGTGACCCTGAGCAGCTTTGGTTTTGCAGTGGAAGGGAAAGAAACAGCTACAGAGCTGCTTCACTATCTGATAAGATATCAACTCCTGCATTTGGAGAGTAGAACCGTCAGCATACAAGTGTTTATTCTAAATATATATATCGGACGTTAAAGGATGATGATGATGATGATATATATATTATTGTCTCATAATTTGTGAGTGAAAGTGGATAGACCAAAACTGTGCAGAAGCTCATCTGATGAATTGCACTTGTAATTCAAATGCCATAGTGCCGTGCTCAGCCATTTACATGTTAACTCAATGAGCAAGTAATTCAGTTGATCAAACAACTGGATCCACATTACTGAATCACAAAGAAGCATCTCTCTCTCTTTCTCCCTCCACACCTGATCGGTTTTATATTTCAATGTTTTCTATCTGATGAAATGATCTGTAATTGATTTGACTGATCATTGATATGTAAATAGTGAAACATCTGACATATCAATAACTTGTTTCAACTATATGTAGCTCTTGTTATTATGTTATAGCTTAAGTCTGTATTGATGATACTTTATAGACTGCATTATATGAGAATGGGAGTTTGATGTAGGCGAAAATTAAGTCCTAATTTCTATAGTAACTTGTCATGCATTTAGCACATTAATAAGTGTGTATGTATATATATGTGGTAGACAGTTTTTGCTTACTAAACTTTATTCGCAAGTATAGGCTATAAAAGAAGACACACTTACTTGATATGTGGTGCAGTGGCATTGAACCCTGAAATATATGGCTGAGAATCAAATTTCCTAACCACAGATGTGTGCAAGAGAGGACTGCACTGGTATGGTCATGTGATGTGTATGGATGAGGGCAGCTGCTTAAAGAAGTGCTGATCTCTAATTGTGAAGGGAACCTGTGGAAGGGGTAGAACCAGGAAGACGTGGGACGAAGTGGTGAGAAAGGATATTCAGATGCTGGGCCTCACTGGGAATTGTGAGGATTTACTGTACTTGAGAAGACCCGTCAAGCTAAGTAATATCACAACTATCCATACAGGCATGTCCTTTATGGCCATGCCCCCAATCCTTCTCCCAGCTGAGAGGTCTTTGTCTTGCAAGTGCTGGTGCCACGTAAAATGCACTCATGCTGGTGCCACACAAAATGCACTCGTGCCAGTGCTACGTAAAAAGCACCGAGCACACTCTGTAAGGTGGTTGGCGTTAGGAAGGGCATCCAGCTGTAGAAACTAAGCCAAAACAGACAATTGGAGTCTGGACAGCTCTCCAACTCCTGTCAAACCGTCCAGCCCATGCTAGCATGGAAAATAGGCGTTAAATGATGATGATAATGACATAGCTATGTCTGCGCCTTTTGTTTATAAGGTAATTACAGCTATTTAACAGTTTATTTCAAAATGATTGGAAAGGTTACTGAAGGTTGTTAATAGTTGTGGGGAAAATTTCAATATCTTAATGTTTTTCAGTAATGTCTTGATAATATTTACACAACACAGATAGTTTAAAAAAGAAAATAACATTTCTATGAACAGGAAGATATTTCAAAGTTAAAAAAAACAACAATACAAAATTGAATTAAAATGCCAAGAGTTTTATTACAAAATAAGATTTGCAAATTTTATAAAAACATTGCCAACACCATTACTTTCATTTGTACAGATTTTAATTTTTTCTTTTCTTTTTTTTTTTCCATAACAAGAATGCAAACATGGAGAAAGCTGTTTCTATTAACATGACCCTCAATTTTAATAAGGGTGGAGCTTCCAATCAGGCTCTGCCAATAGTTGGCTGTGTCATTGTCCAGAGAATAAAGAATCTAGCAGATGCAGGCTAGAGGGTACAGTAAGGTGATTTGTCCTGAGCACCGTAAAAGAGAGAGCAAGAAGGGAAGGGGAGGAAAAAAATTCAACAGTTCACTGAAATATATTATCAATACATGTTGACTAGCTTTCATTAATAGCCATTATACATTGTTAATATTTCTTCTACATTTGAATTACACCCAACAATGTTTTCCTTGTTCATGAAAATATTAAAAAAATATATAATTAAAAAAAAAACGTAAATAATTTGAACTGTTAAAACTGAGAATATCACGACGATTCTATCATGAATCAATTATGTTTATGCATTATTCAAATAATAGACTTCTCACTCCTCCTCGCAGTAAAAAAAAAAAAACCCAAACAACAAATTCATTCAATGAAATACAGTTGAAATTAATGAAATTCAACACTATATAAAAGAAAAAGATTGTTCAGTAAATCCCATGGTAAACTGAACTAATTACACTTACTAGAAATAAGTATTTCTGAAAAATCTAAATCAATGCTAGCAATACTTAAAACAAAAGAGTTTTGATCAGAACAAAGAAATGTACTGTTTAAGTTTGAGTGTTATGTGAACTGTCTGTTGTTATAAGATAGTAGGTTTGCAAGCTAATTAACTGCTATGATAAACTTTCATTACAAGAAAGTAAGCAACTGCTAAGCCTTCAAGAACAATGGCATAGTTCTTTGTACAGAGAATTAACACTTGAAATAGCACCAGAGCCCAGACAAAACCCCCTAAGGTTTGTCTTACCTTCTTTGTTATGAGTTTGAAAACAAATCACCTCATTTAAAATTCCTGATTAATAAACAAACTAATTATATTTGTTTTAGCATTGAGTATTTGGTCAACAGCAGAAAATAGCAGACTGCTGACAGAAAGCCTTGGCATTAATATGAAAAATAACTCAAAGCAGATTCAGATCTTATCTTAGATAATATAAAAAATGGTGCACAGATTATATAACCTGTTGAATGCACCCTACAAGAATAAATTTTATCAGCAGCCACTTATATATATATATATATATATTTATATATATATAAAATGTATACTTGCAAGTCAGAATCCTGTCAAAAGTAACACAAAATTTCTCCCAATTTTTTTTTTCATAATCCACTTTCAAGGTAGACAAGTATAAAACTTAAATAACTCTCCTAAGAAATAACTTAAGATGAAATTAAAATAATTACAGAGATTAAACAAAACAAGGAGAAATCATTCCCAAACAATCCTTTAGTATCACTTTTACATTGCATGGCAATGTAACATTAAAAAAAAATATGAGGAAACCTCATCAAAAAATGAGAGAGAAATTTTCTCAAGGAAAAACAAATATTCATTTAAGCCAAGTTTTCATATATCCATTAGATTATTATTATCATTATTATTATTATTTTATATGTATTCAAGTCATTAAAATAATTTATTATTGTAAATCACAAAATTCAAATTCTATTTTTATGTTTTATTATTTTTAAATACAATAAATATTGCTTAAATGGATCTATTTTTGATTTCCTGCTTCAGGAAAAGTAAACCTAAATATATTTTATGCTCTTAAAACATTCTGATATTTACAAAATGAGAAGCAGAAACTATAGACCGGAACTTAGTGAACATTAAGTTTCACAGAGTCAATTGAATGGGGAAACTTATAGCAAGACTTGGCAAGAAGCAGAGGAGATTAACCCTTCTGAGACCAGATTTCCAATGGAATCCACTGCCTGTATGTTCGATTAATTTTCAAAATCAAGGATTTGGAGTGATTTAGTAAAGTAACTAAAATTTCCATTAATAAAATGCTCTTTGGAACACACTTTGATAAAAGGTTCATAGATAAAATTAGGACAGACAATTTTAATTTAAATATAAATACTTCAAAACTGACGGCTTTGTATCGTATAACTAGGTTGGTATTAAAAGGGTAAAACTTCAGAAACCTCTTTGATCATTGTCTGCCAAAGAAAAAAAAGTGTTAAGTCTGGCATGATGACATTAACTGAGACCTAAAAGTTAGAAGAGAACAAACAAAAAGCAACAGGTAAAATGCTTTTAATGAAATGTTCAGGATATTAATGCAGGTAAATGGCAGCAGGATGCAATTTGCAGTGGTATTAAGATCGATGAGAAAAACCAAATACTTTCCTGAAATTATGCACATGCAACAAAATGATGGCTAAAAGTAAAATCTGAAGTATACACTTAAAACAAAATCACAAATGCTTTCATAACCCTTCCTTACAAAAGCAATGGCTCAGGCACACTGCAGATGTAACACTTCAAGAAAGCAATTTCAGAATAAATACATTTATTTGCTAATATTGCTTCTCAAATATTTTAATAACAAAACTAATAATATTACTAGTAACAATTTGTAAGTATCTTCAAAGCTATGAATGAAATATCTCCAAATAGGGGCAAAACTAGAGGAAAAGCTTCAAAAACATGAACACAACCAAAGTTTGAGATCTAAAAGAGTGTTGAAGAACAGCAACAAGTTTTATAGAATGCTTGAAACCTCTGCTATCCATATCTGCTTTTGTTGACGCTAACTAATTAACAGATCTAGAATGTTCTCTAAAGAATGGTTTATTCTATTGCAGTATTAGAGTCAGAACAGTCAACAAGAATCTACAGTAGCAAAAAAGACACTTCTTTCCTCATCAGTAAGATTTACAAAACAAACAATTGAAAAAGAAATTATCACAGCCCTGAAGAATACAAAATAATCTGTAGTTGTATCAATCAGTCATTCTGCATATTTTACATTAGAGAAAAATAAAAATTTTATTTTTAAAAAACACAAACTCAAAAACAAACTCTTTCTGTTAGCAATTTTTTTTTCTTTTTACATTTCATGGGTATCAAATACATTCAGCATATTAGAGAGATCTGCTGATCTTACATATGTGTGGCATTGTTGTGACAATTACAATCACAACTACCACCACTGTATTTTGAAGATAAACAGCTAGTGGACAAATATTAAATCTTTCAAACTTAATTTTCACTGTAGAAATGTTTTTTTAAAAAAATTTCTAAACTATTAAAAAACAAATGAAAAAAACCCCATTCAAGTTAGACATTATAATAAATATATAATAAATAAACAAAATAAGAATTTTCTAGAAGACACATATCAGTTGATTTGTTAATAATTCTATTTTGCTGTGATTTTCTTAAATATTGTAAATAAGGCAGTTTAGTGTAACAAAATAAAATCCTGCTTGACCAACGTAAAAATTTCAAAAGAATTATGATGCACATAAATAAAACCGATTGATATACACATTTTCTCTCCGGTTAAAGACAATCAGCAGGTATATTAAGAAGTGAAAACATAGCAACTCTGTGGAGAGATCTTTGCGTATATTTATATAAAAGTAAATTAGTTCCTGATTGAAAAATACACACAAACACAAAAAACAATAATAACAATATAGAAAAGAAACATGCAGAAAAGAAAGAGGTGTGTTATTAAAAGAAAAAAAAAAAAAAATTCAACTGGTTGTATGTAGTGTCTCAATGGGCTGAAGAGTGAAGATAAAATGAACTGTACATAGCAAGATCCAAGCAAATATTACCATTAAAAAGTAGGTGTACAATGTAAAGATGTTGTGAAATCACAAAAGATACTTGCTTGAAAGAGAATTCAAGTATAAAACTGAATTTAATCTCTCAGTCAGTTATTTTTGTATATTTTCAGTGCTAGTAAACTATTCTAACCAACTTCACATATTTTACAAGAAACTGGCTTTCCAGACAGGACTTTATAGAGTCTGAGGATACTGTAATACAGGAGCATATGGTTCATTAATATATCCTTTCTATACTGGGCATGAAGGCCTGAAATTTTTTGGGGGGAGGGGAGTAGTCGCGACCCTAGTTCGTAACTGGTACTTACTTTATCGACCCCAGAAGGATGAAAGGCAAAATCGACCCCGGCAGCATTTGAACTCAAAACGTAAAGTCAGAAGAATTGCCGTTAAGCATTTCTCCTGGCATGCTAACGATTCTGCCAGCTCGCCGCCTTCATTAATATATATTTATTTGCTTATAAAGACTTCACTTTTCAAAATTTTGATTCATATCTGGAATAACTTTTTTCAGTTATCTTGACAAGATCAAAGAGATTATTATTTATTCTTAAATTCCAAGTCGTTATCTATATTTTTTTTAACCACCCCAACCCCCTTTTTGTTTAACCCCAAATCAACCCTAATCGAATAGACCTATGAATCAAGTGCATGATAGCCATAAAAATCCTGTCTTATGGATTGAGGGTAATTTGGATGCAAGCTAACATGATATTTAAAGAATGGATTGAATTTGAGTAAAGGCAGAATAAAAAAAATTAAAAGAAGAAAAGGAAAACAATTCTTGAGTGTATGGAAAACAAAGAAAGAATTAGTTGGGTTTTCTAACTGAAACTTATCTGAAATATTAGTTTCAAGTTTACCCTAGAAACTATGGGTGGCAATATATGCAAACTTATTGTGGTTATGATGCTACTACAGTTATAAAGTCCATTATCAATGGCACGTGATGATTTAATTCCTTTATTTACAATGATTTCTCAATTGTTTTTTTTTTTTAAAAAGATTATCAGAAATGAGATTGCAGAATAGAGACTGTGTAAATGGAGAAATTATGTTGAGATAAAAATTTTATTATGAAAGATGTAAAAATAAAACAGAAAAAATTATTTTTTAAGCAGGTACAAAAAAAAAATTGAGCTTAAAGACAAAAACAACCCACTGTTATAAATATATATGAAGCCTTCTCATATTATGCTATTAAGAACACGCTCAAATGTATATGAATATCCTTATGACTTTTATTCGTTAAAGAAAATTTTTTAAAAAAGTAATGTTTAGATAACGCAGGCAGAAAGGAGAAGAAAGCAGCAGTTGGTATTTTCAGTTATTCTTTACAGATTTTGTCTAAAAGAACAAAAACAAACTTTTTTTTTGTAAACTACATATAAAAAAAATAGCAATGAAAACTAGGTGAACTGTGGTGTGTGTGTGTACATATATATATGGATTGATGTATGTCTGTGTCTATATATATATATATATATATAGTGTATATATATATATATATACACACACAAATGTAATATACTTAAATGCACTTAGAGAAGTAATTAATCACAACACATTGATAAAAATAAAACAATCTGACAGGTAAGATACCAAAAGTATTAACAGGGATAATGGTAATAATAATAATAATAATAGTAACAATTAAAACAAAACTAATCAACCTGTGCAACCACTGCAACTGATATTAGATTATAAAAAAATACATTTGTTTTCGAAACAATAATAGCATCACATGAACAATCAGATTGAGGATGATGGACGGTGACAATAACAGAAATTATCCTGCTACTTGAATTTATTATTTAAAAAAACCAAACCAAAAAAAACCCCCACACAACTGAATTAACAAATATTAAAAGGGATGAATGAAAGATGAGCACCGTAAAGTAAATATAAATATTGGGTTAGGTAAGGACATATATGCTGTGTGTTAAATTAGTGTATTATTATGAGCCAACATTTTTTATTTTTTTAAAAAAAAAAGAAAAAATTGAAAGAACAAAAAACGAAAAAAAAAAAGGTGGGTGAGAGAGGAATTAAAGGAGAAGTGGAATGTTTGACATAACCAAAAGTTTAAAGAGAAAAAAAAAATTTCATTGAAGTTGTAAAAAAAAAAAAGGTAAAATAATTCTACTACTCTTGGCCATAGAAGATTAACAGATATTTATTTGCCATTTGATTTCTATATTTTTCTCTCTCATTTTCTTGAATTATCAGTTTCCCCACAGCAGTTTAATCTCTTGATTATGGCAAAGTTTGGAATGTATCACAGGTGATTTATCAAATACAATATACAAACAATGAGGTCTTACTGAGACTTCCATATTTCCATTCCAATCATGATTCATGCACTTTATTTGTCAAAGAATTTGAGGATATCAGTTACACAATATACGTGTGTAAAAGTTCTATACTTTTATTTAAACAGTTATTTCAATATATGACTATGTACACAAAAAAAAGAAAAGAAAAAGAAAAACAAACAAACAACTGCTTGTATATTCAGTTGTGTGGATGCGTGTATACAAATACATACAGCAATATATTTACAGGTGGAATTAAAAAAAAATAAATTAAAAAAATTTTTTTATGTTGCTAAAATTCCTTAAAAAGTAGTAAATGAAAATTTATAATAATTATGTTAAGTTAAATGTTAAAACGAAAGGTTGTGCAAAAGAAAAAAAGAAAAAGATCAGGGATAAGCATGTACACGTACATACACATATTTGCCCACAGACATTTAGACAGAAACATACGCACACACATTCCTATGTGTGATTGACATATTTGCTAGCTTTCATTGTTACACATACACACACACACATACTGTGCATTCATAAATACTGACTTATATACACTCAACTCAGATAAGAGAAATCAAAGAAGCAAGTTCTATGTTAAATAAAGAAAGTTACTACAAGTGTTGTTGTTAATGGTGGGAAAATGTGGCTAAGTGTATTAGTCTCTTTGCTTATTTTTTTTTTCAATATCTATCTACACTGTCAAATAAGTGTTAAAAGATGGATTATAGTGGAACTAAAAACTTTACAGCTTAAAAATGATTATAATTGGAGATAAGTTTTACAGCTTGTCAGGCAAATCAATTATAAAAATGATAATAATCGTAATAAATAACAACAAATGTAGTAATCAATTATGTTCTGTAATTTAGAAGAATAAATAAAAGCGGTAGCAGCAGTAATAGTATATAATAAAAGTAGTTGTCATCAGTGTCAGTAGTTGTCATCAGCATGGTGTTTGGACATGTTAATTAAAGTAGTTGGACAAAGATGGATGGATAGCTGAGTG
This sequence comes from Octopus rubescens, assembly GCA_027564515.1. Taxonomy (NCBI): domain Eukaryota; kingdom Metazoa; phylum Mollusca; class Cephalopoda; order Octopoda; family Octopodidae; genus Octopus; species Octopus rubescens. The sequence continues at coordinate 35,234,263 of JAOPUL010002961.1, forward strand.
AATGGGCACAGAAAGAGAAGGCTGTCAAAAGCAACGAGGTGATACAGTTTCAGTACAGCCAGAGGTCTATCAATCAGCGCACAGATTTTCTTCCGCTCTTGTTTCCATGTCCAGTGCGAGGTAGTGTCCCGTATGTATTGGCCGCTTGTTGCTGCAGAGGCAAACAAAAGCCATTGTAGAGTTTGTTAGGTTAGTGTTAAACAGAGAAGCAGTTTCAGTGAAAAGCACAAATCAATTTATTTGAAATAATCAAGATAAAGATAATTACAATTATTTCCCTTCTGTACTGTTAATTCAAAGTAAACCAAATATAAAGTTATATAATCAGAAATTAATTATGCAAATGTATTTTCAATAACTACATTAATTTAAACCACTAAATGTTCACAGAAATTATTTAACAGTTAGTTAAACTATCTTGACTCATTTGTAGTCATACTGGGGTACAAACAGCACCACTTCTGAATAAATAAAAGCAAAAAATGGTAGAACCACCAAAAATAATAACATCCATACTATTTATCAGTTTGGAATACAAGTAACAACATTAAATGAGTATCAATGCCAAACAATACCAAAACAAAAGAAAAAAACCCAAAATAGTCTACAGTTTGTAAGAAGATCTAAAAAAAGAAATGAAATGCTATATAATACAGCAGTTTATTCAGTATTATGAAAATTAAAATTAATAGCATTTAAATATTTAACAGAGAAGTGCTAAAGCACAAATGCCTACATTGATGCCAAGGTTATTATGTTAAGAAAGTACTAGCAGGAAATGAAATGACTAATAAATTTTAACTCACTGAAAAAAATACTAGCTATCGCTCCACCCCATTGGAAAAAATATGCAAGAAAATTTTATAGTATAAGCTCCCAAAATATTTATGAAAGGATGTTGTTTCCTTTAAGGTAATGCAAGAAAAAAATAAAATAAAATGTATATTTAAATTTATTCCCGTAACTTATATTTTTACAAACTGCAAACTGTCTTGGCAACAGAACAGTCAAGTTAATAATATAAATAATATTCTTTCTAATATTAAAGATGCATTCAGAACAACTGTGATAATGTCAAAGAACCAAACAAGGAACAACAATATTTGATATGTAAAACCTTGATTCAGGTAGAAGATATTAGATAATTTATGCTGTAAACCTTTGACAAAGTGGAAAAAGAAGTTAAAATAAAAGTAATGAAAACATTCTAGTTTTAGCATCAACCACCAGATTAAGTCTTGTCAAATTAACATAACATGCAAGTTACAAGTGGCCTACCAACATAATTCCAACTGACAATCAGTATAGTATTAAAGTGCTGTTAATAGACTATCATAATATACTTAAAGTGACAAAGATTTTTAACACAAAAAGGACAGGAAATGACCTCGAAATCTTCTAAACTACAAGCTTTAATTAAGTCTTCACAGATCTGAATTGTTAGGAAATCAATTTTAGAAGTGATTAAAAATATGGGTCAACCTAAGAAGTCTGGTGTAGACTGAAGAATTGAACAATAAAACAATTTTGAATGAAATTACTTAAATGAGTTAGTACTAGAGTATGGATTGACAGGGTTATGCAGTTTGTGTTTCTATTTAAATAGAAATACAAAATTGAGAAAATGAATCTATTTTTTCTTTTGTTTTTTTTCTTCTTTTTAATATATAAAAATAAAAATTAAGGAAATTGCCAGAAGCTAAATAAATTTTATTAGCTTTTTTTTAAAAAGTCATTATTACTATTTTTTTTTACATTAATTATTTTTTAATTTTCTCATGATTAGAAAGAATTTTGAATATGACTTGTTGAAGAAATTTATTTTACAGACAAAAGATCCTCCTAATAATTTTAAAGAGATGAAATTATTTGATATTGAGCACAGAACCACATGTTTTAAGATGAAACAATTGAAGTGTATCATTGAGTCCAATATTATGATGAAAATAACCAATGAGTAGTAGACACATCGAGGGGTAAATTTTAAAATATAACTCTGACAATTTAGTGTGTCTGATAAAGAATATGTGCAATCATGAACAAGTTAAAAGTTATATAAGTAATATGTTTAATGGAAATCTAAAAATTTAACAAGATCAAGACTAAATCAATCAACAAACCGAATAGCAATCAAGAATTATTAAGGGTCACAGAACACTTTTATGGGAGAAGTTTTGCTTACCTTTATAGCAAATTTAGCCCTTAAATCATCAACACTAGAAGATCTAATAGGCTTGGCAACAGAATCCTACAAAAGCATTGATATCTAAGCTTCAAGAGTCAAAGACAAATACCATGTAAGCAGATCAAAGAAAATACAACAGAAACAAACAAACCCAGTTTATATCTACTGTTAAATAGTTTCTCTACTAACATACTTAATATTAGTCATTAGTAAATCTTATTTGTTGTTAAAATTCAAGACAGAACAGAACATCTCCAAAAAGAAAACAATCCTCTTAAAGAAAGCGATTTCAGTATTTGTTATTTAGAAAATACTGCAAGATAATTTTGAGGAGTTTAATAAAGAGTGTGAGAGAAAGAGAGAAAGCTGTACACTAAATACCATAATTATTACATTAAAAAAAATGTCTTGATCTATATGTACAAGGGTAATTAAATATGCTATGATTCTTTTGGCAGTAAAGTTTTAACAACATTAATAAATAAATGCTGAAGAAGGGCACAGCAAGGTATTTTGTTAGGTGATCTAATTTAAGAAGATACCAAGTGTCTTTTGTTGGCTGTATCTGAAACAAATTCATTATCTTGTATCACATGTAGGTTAATTAGTAGTTCAAACATTAGTAGAAAGAAAAAGAAAATCCACTCAGCCAACTTATATCAACAAGAACACATATTGCAAACCAATTCATAAATACATGCACATGCATGAACATGGGTGCACACACACACACAAACAGTGCAAGTTGACTAAAAAAAAATGAAAATTTAAATAAGTATACACACGTGTAAGTTCAATAAAGCAACATGCATGTAGTATAATTAATAAATTTAACACAAAGCAGCATGCATAGATGTATTAAAGTAAATTGAAACTACATGCAAAATATATGATAAATGTTAATAGTGAAAGCATTCACACATCATGTGGTATGGTATAAGGTAGTCGGAGGCAAGAGACACACATGTGGGTTGAGCAAGAGAAAAACAATAACAGAGGAACTGCAAAAAATGATGCCTGACGCAATTTATAGTGGTTGAAAGCAGGCAAAAGCTCAGAAGAGGACAAAGCAATGGGATTGATTTCTCTTAACATAGAAATACTGACAATAGGTTTATGGAACCGAGTTGAAAGTGTTTATGTGTTTGTGTGTGTGTGTGTGTGTGTGTGTGTGTTGGGAGTGTTCCATGACATTTTAGTTGAAAACATTTCTACTTTGATCAATACAACTCATTATGTAATTGATGCCATTGTTAAAATAATTAAATTAGAACTAGGATTGTTACGGTGGAACAATATTAGACATCAGCATATGATTACAATTACCAAAAACTACTTTTGACAGCTAGACAATGCTGAATAGAAGACGATGCCATGGCAAGATACACACAGACACACAAAATAGATTTAGAATGAAATGAAAGAAATATTAATGTAGTTAGTCTACCAATTCTTTTGAAATTTCACATTAACATATCTTACAAAAGTAGAACAGCAATTAGAAATTACTGAATGGAATTTAATGAGATGAGGGAGAGTAATGCATACAGATCATATAAACTTACTTATATTCCTATATATCATATGTGTACACAATCATATTTATTTTTCAAATTTTGTAAACTTGGTCACAATCCCTAAATTGGAGGAGAGGGGATAATGTAGAGCTTCAATTTATTATCAGAGATCCAGTACAATGCAGCAACATGGTGCCTGACTTACTAGAGTAAGTAACAACTGTTAGAAAATGTTAAGATGAATGCAGAAAATAAACATTACACACATACACACACACAGTTCGTGTCACATCTTTGTTTACTATGGCAAGAAATAAGAAAGTATATATGTTGAAGTGGTTTTAAGTCAGATGCCTTCCTATCATTGATCAATGGACTATAAAGGGAGATTGGCACCACTACTCAGGAATATGTCTTGCACTAGTAATTCATGATACAATGGCTATGCATTTGGTTCAAATCCAAAAGCACCATCAACTGGTAATAACTATTCTTCAGATTATTGAATTCTACACTTCAAGGTAGCAGATGTGTAAACAAAGTGTGGATTTTCAAGATTATATTCAATATTCAGAGTATTTTGTCTTCAGAAATTTAAGGAATGGTAGAGGAGCATTCTAGATAAACTGACTTGGAAATTAAAAAAAAAACAAAAACAAAATAAAAACCTCAAATAAAAGAGTAGGAAATACAGGCAATGAAAAAAGGAAATCATAAATTCAAAAACAGAAAACAAAAGCAAGAAGATGGATGAGGATAGTGTCCAGAAAATTGGAATGTATATAATAATTGTTTTGGTAATGATAGCAGCAGCAACAATGATAATAGTAGTAGTGGTAGTAGTAATAGTAGTAGAAATAAAAGTAGCAGTAGTGAAAGAAGTAACACCAGCAGCAACAGAACAATGAAACCGTTGAAAGACATTGCGTATTCCTGAGAATAGCAACTGCCAGATAAGGGGCAATCAACAGTTTAAGTAACAGCAATGCTAACTTCAACAAGCTTCATGTAATGTTTCAGTAAATTTTCAGAATTTCAACAAAAACTTGTTAATAAAATTGTAAATGTTTTCTTTCATGTTATGTTGACCTGCCAAATAAAAAAAAAAAAAAGACTCTTTTAACATCAATGAAGATTACTTTGATAAAAAATAAAATTTCCAGCAGTAGAAGCACAGGATGTGATATAGAAACAAGCAATCATGTTGAAAAACAGTATTCTTCCAACTGGATTTTTAATATAGTTAGAGTAAGGAGTGTTACAAAACTGTATCATGGTAGTCTTCATAGGCATGGCTGTCATATACATGAACGACCAAAATGGAAAAAAAAAGGTTTAAAAATCTAGTATGTTATGTGTGAGTTATTAGAATGTGGGTAAACACATAAAATGAAATAATAGTAAAAAAAATAATAATCTTAGTGCATTGTCAGGAACACACCAACATGTGTCTGTGGGTGTTCATATATTACCTAAGATAGAGCTTGTCAACATAGGTGTTACGAAAAGAAATTTAGTGATTCCATAAAATGAGGTGGCGTTTAATAAAATTAAATAAAGAGAAAACATGGTGTGGTATTTACTTTTTTCAAAATAATAACATGCTGTAAGTTTTGTTCTTATATATATATTTATTATTATTATTTATGTTAGCAGAAGCAACAGAGTTACTCAAGGGCTGAGAGTTTCCCTTGAATAACTCTGTTGCTTCTGCTAACATTAATAATAAAAAAAATATTCCGATACTCATATTTTGAGTTCTATTTTTCCTGTTTGCATCAGCATGCGATGGTGCCACGTAAAAGCAGTAGTGCCGGTGGCACGTTAAAAGCACCCAGCACACACACACGGTAAAGTGGTTGGCATTAGGAAGGGCATCTAGCTGTAGAAACCAAGCCAAATCAGACTGGAACCTGGTGCAGCTCCCCAGCTTGCCAGCTCTGGTCAAACCGTCCAACCCTTGCCAGCATGGAAAACGGATGTTAAAGGATGATGATGTTGATGATGATCTATGTGTGTGTGTGTGTGTTTCTGTCTCGTTGTCTTGATTTCATATTGTAGTTGTAAACGAATCTCACCATCATGCAAGTGGTGTCCATCCTTTCTAATCTGTTATGGAAACAATGTCTGGTCATGGGAAAATATTAACCTTACTTGGAAACAGGTGAGGGTTGGTGACAGGAAGGGCATTCAACCATAGAAAATCCACCTTAACAAATTCCATCCAACCTATGCAAGCATGGAAAAGTGGATGTAAAAAGAATGATAATGATGACGCTAAAATATTTTACTACTTGAGTATGAAGAGTATGAAGAACACTCACATCAACAATTTCATAAAATGGATCCATTTTTTTGTGTATTTTAGGTAATTTTTACCCCCCGGTGAATGCAGTGTGTATTGGGATTGTTCATGGTGTTGTTGGAAAAGTAAAAGCACACACAGGTATGTCTTATCTTTATTGTTTTTAGTTTGTATTTTATAGTTTCACCCTTTTTTAAAATAAAACGTTGAGACGCACATCAGCTTCAAGTTTACCCATTGCCTGTCCTGCTGTGTATATCACATGTGACCCACAGGACCTGGTTCCCTGGTATCCATGCATCATATATGGTACACATTCCCATTCTTTTTCAACAACCAGAGTAGCTTGGGATTTATGAAAGGAAAGCTTTATATAACTCAGAATGAATGGAAAAACAAGGACTAACTAAACGTCTGAAAACAAGCATGGATGTTTAGGAGGAAACTTATGAAAATCCTTTGGACAGGCAAAGGGTTAAGATAGATACTAGTCTATTTCATTCATGGGGTCATAAGTTCATATCTTACCACAAATATTTTGTTTCACCTGTAATCATGTGATGTAGCTTCTGGCTTACCTCAGTCTGCCTGTCTGACATCAGGTTCCATTCACTTATTTGTGGTTACCATTGGGAAGTGAACATTAAACAATAAAAACAATAATCCTCGCTAAGAAAGAGAAATGTATTTCATCTACAAAAATCACAACAGGTCTTTCATTTATTTCAATTTTTCAAATTTCCAAACGTTTATTTATTTAACCCTTTAGTATTCGGATTACTCTGTCCAAGGTAATCCTTATTTATTCACATTGTTTTAAATTAATCATACATTATCTCGTAGCTTTGAGATTTCAGTGATATGATTGTATATTTTTAGAATTACATTGTAGGGTAGGTATAAGAGGCCAAATCTTGTTGGTTTCAACATAAAACAGGTAAAATATTTGGTCGGTTTGAATGCTAAAGAGTTAAACTCTATTTAAAATTAAAATTTAAAAAATCTCTGACATTACCTCGAAAGAGAAATAAATTTAACCGAAAGAAAAATCCATTTTGCTGTTAGATTTCAGTTTTATTTTTATATTTCTGAAATTTCATTTAATTATTTTCTTGATTTGAAATTCACTAAATTTATTTATTTCGATTCATTTTTGTATGAAATATTTTGTTTTTCTTCTATGAAAAATAAAAAATGCTGGTAAAAATCTTTTATGTATTTTAGAATTATTTTTACAAGTTTGGTTTTTGAAATCTCTCCATAACTCACTGTCTTTTAGTTAATGACTCGATTTGCAGAAAGTGTTTGTGTATCTGAGGCTATTGCAGACCTTTTGAGACAAACGAGGTTGAACAGGTGAATGCCAGTGACATTCATCTTGATTCTTTGTCATCTTCTTAACAACATCCTCAGGTCAATAACCTTAAAATATGTCAGTTAATAACAAAAATAAAACCCCCACCAGTTGCACCTGTCCATTTGCCAATCACACACCTGTCAAATATGTCAACACAAATATTTTAAAGACTCACTCAGGTGTGACTCTTGTTAGAACAAAACTAGATACTTTCTCTTCCAATTTGTATTTCTAATGTCCCTATACATTGCTCCTCAAAAAAATAAAAGAAAACACCGTTCGAGCCAGGAGAAAGGCAGCAATTCTTCCGACGTTATGTTCTGTGTACCAGTTACGAACTGGGGTCGATAAAATCGACTACTCCCTTCCCCCCCAAATTTTGGGCCTTCGTGCCCAGTATAGAAGGGTTATTATTATTATTAATAGTAGTAGTAGGAGGGTGGTGAGTTGAGAAAATCATTAGCATCCCAGACAAAATGCTTAACAGTATTTTGACCATCTGAGTACCAATTCTGCTGAGGTCAGCTTTGCGTATCCTTTCATGGGGCGAGCTGGCAGAATCGTTAGCACGCCGGGAGAAATGCTTAGCGGCAATTTTTACAACTTTACGTTCTGAGTTCAAATGCCGCCGGGGTCGACTTTGCCTTTCATCCTTCCGGGGTCGATAAAGTGAGTAC
>JAOPUL010002961.1:35252942-35274677 GCA_027564515.1 Octopus rubescens
ATATATTTCAAGAGATAAGGCATAAGATAGAAATGACTCTTTAGACTTTTTGATGGCAAAGCAATCTTACTGGAGTTGCTGTCATGATAAAATCCACCAAGTAGACTCGGAAGGCAGTCACTCCAAATGATAAACTGTCCAACCCATGCCAGCATGGGAAAGAAGACGTAAATAATAATGTATATTTACTACCAGAAGTATCAGTGTTATAATAACTTCTTCCCACCTCCATTATATAATCAGCAGCGACAAAATTGACACTAATATCATCAATGTAATTATACTCCAAGAGGTTGTATGTGCTGATAGCAATTCCAGTACATCTGGTGTATGTTACATTCTAATTTCTGATCAGTCTTTTGTCTATTTCCTGTTTGCACTAACAACTCCAATCTTGTCCATGTTTATGGGATCCTTGTTGTAAAAACAGTCAGGCCTTGTTTGCCTTCAAGCCAAATCTTTTTTGAGTTAAGAACTTAATGCATTTTGCAACAGATCCACCTAAAGTACTTAGGTATCAGTGTTGGCCAATATATGCTCAAAAATAATGAATAGTACAAGCAAGGAGTTATGTGCCAATACATTCACACAAAGAGAAAGGTGATTCTACAGTGTTACTTTAAAGCTAAATGGTTGACTATATATATATATATATGTATGTAAAGACACACACTTATATATAACATATTTATAAACATACACACACATGTATATATATATATATATACATACATACATACACATATATACACACACATACATATATAGACATGTATATACATATATACATACATAAATATATATACACACATACATATATAGACATGTATATACATACATACATACACACACACTTATTTAATGAATTCAGAAGTTTTATATGAGCTACTTCAAGTTTTATGCTCAGATAGAACAGTAATTGGACAGGCTTGCATAGCTTACTGTGCATGATCCGAACATGAAACTTGAAGTAGCTCATGTATAACTCCTATATTTATTAAATAATATTTATCTCTTGCTGGATTGAGTACATCTTTTGCTGAATCTATCAGCAAATTAACTGTACATACATCTTTTTTTTTGGAATGGTAAAACTTGAAGCAGATAAAGGTATAAATAATAACTTACAAGTATTTGGGTAAAAAAAAAACCTTTGGCTAGAAAAAGTCAAAGGCTTTTTAACCAAATATTTACATGCTATTATTTATAGCTTTAACAGTGTCGAATTTCACCATTCCATAGAAGAATTATTTCATGCTCTCTCAAAGTTTCTAAATTCTTATGATGTCAACAATACACACACACACACCTTTTGAATGTTTACCAATCCACTAAGAAGGGATAAAGATAATTCCAGAAATAAAGCATAAGAAATAATGACTATGAAATTGTCACAAACACACTTTTACAACACTTTTGAGGTTCAGGATTCAAAAGACACTAATGTGGATTAGCAACTCTTTCTTATATGAAAAAACAATTATGTACAATAATCAAACAAAATCTATCCTTTCGGTATTATTCAACCTGTTTTTTTTTTTCCTTAGTTGGTATTTCACTTCCTTCATTTGTCTATTTTCTAGGAACTTGGACACTGTAAGTGCATCCTAATTAATTCACTAGTGCAAAAAAAAAAAAAAAAAAATGAAGATTGTTTTGCCTAAGAAGCCTAACAAAAAAAAATTCCTATAACTTTGTCAAATAGCAACTTTTTAAGATCTTGAAAATCAGTATTTATAATTGAATTCTAACTTTGCTCAGATGACCTAACCCTTTTGACACCACCTGCCTGAGACTGCCCTTGGTTTCATGATACAAACTCTGTTTTAAAGTGATCTAAATTAAAATAGTCCAATTTCATTATTTTCAAAATTAATTGATACAAAGGCAGTGTTTTTCAACTGAAATATGATAACAAAAAGGTTAACTTTGAACATTTTCTAATGAGGAATTTTAACATATAATCTAGAACCTAAACAACAGCAAAAACAGACTCTTGCTTGCGATAAAGATGTTATAAACAGATTCCTGCAGGAAAAGTTACTGTGAAGTGGACCTTGTTAACCTATAATATCAATCCTAATTTTAATTTAACCAAAACCAAATTCTAGGGGACCTACAAATGATTGTCCATGTTGACAAAATTCAAAACATAATTAGCAGATTAAACATTAAAGAAAAAAAATAAAAGATAGCAGTAACTCATTTGTTTTGAGAGAAAGCCTTTTTTTTATAAATTAGTTACAGCATTCAAATCAATTTTCTCTAAATGTATAGCAAATTGCACTAATACTTATCTTGAAGAGACCAGCAATAAAAGAAAAGCATGAGAGACACATCACAAGAAACACAGATCTCTTACCTCCTTTTTTGACAAAGATCTTAAATCATAACCAATGGTACTACCACCACTATAGCGACTGCTGTACGAGCTGTAGGGTTTTGTCATGGAAGACAGCGGTAATGGATTACTTTCTTCAGGGACACTGTATAAATCTAAAATAAAAGAGGTGTTACAGATTAACTGGAAATAACTAAATTAGGCTTTGGGCTGCATTGGATTTTATTAACATTTCTTTTCTTAAGCAACAATTTCTTTAAAATAATTTAAAAAAAATAATAGGTGGGGTGGAGAAGAAAAATAATATGACCAACTGAAAATTCCTCAGTGGAGCATTTTGCATTCTAAATACAAATATTGAAATTATCAAAATAATTGGTGAACAAAAACTCCCTCTAGGAGAGATAACTTCAATTTGATCAGTTGACTGAAATTTTTAGGCAACATAGACAATGCAGATTGGAGTGTATCAGATCACTGAAGCCAAATGGTGAAAGCAACAGATGTATTTCAGTCTTATTAAACCTCCTTAACAAAGCATATTCTACACTGCATGATTAAGATATATATATATATTATAATGGGAATGTAGTGAAACTGATTGTTGATGGAAAATACTTCAGGGGAGTGTTCTGATTACTAAATACAATTATGGTGCTATAGTGAGTTGAAAAACTGATCAACGGAAATTATCCAACCAATTAGTGAATAAAACTCCTTCTAGGGGGAGTTTAAAACTTAAAAAGAAGCAAAAATGGTAAGCCCAATAAAATTAACTGATCAAATCTAAGAGTAACTACATTCCGATCTACATATATAACTCGCAGTCTTGTCATCTGAGTAGAATATGCTTGGCCAAAGAGGTCTAATAAGACTGAAACATACCCACTACTTTTAAAAACCTGATCCACTCCAGTCTGTATTGTCTATCATCATCATCATCCTTTAACGTCCGCTTTCCATTGCCCATTAATTTCAATCACCTGATCTTATTGTTGTTAACTCCCTTGCTTGCTGTTTTTAAATCTTAAACACCTCTAGAGGGAGCTTTGATCTGTAAATTGCTTGGATGATCTCAATAGATCAATTTTTTTCCAGTTCATTGAATTACATATATGAGAATACACCATATTTGGAAAAAAATATGCTCAGTAACTTCTGCTTATTCATTAAATACTTATTAATTTTACCACCACTAGATTTATGACACTTATTTCATTTGCCCTGGGTTAATAAAAAATATATGACAAACCCTGGCAGGACTGATTTCAATACTCAGAAGCACAGTATAATATTCATATGAGCCTTTTGTTTCTCTTTGTGAGTATAATTTCAAAATATTGAACATGAGCTAATTTGATGAACATTTCAGTTAAAAGTTTAGTTTCAGCAGTTTAGAAGAAGGAAAAAGAGAGAAAAAAACAGTTTTAGACTAGTAACTTTATTTTTAAAAATGTGAGCTTTGTAGGTGGCAACCAGAAAAGAAGCTTACTCTACAATTTTTTTATCTTTTTTTTAATATTTAATTTCCTGTGGTTTTCAATTACTTTAATGAGTACCATAATTATCTCAGTCTCAAAACACCAGTAAAGTTGGTTGATTAAATTTCAAATATGTGGGCAATAATTCATAGTATCTGCAATTCAAAAGGTATAATCAAGTCATTATAGTCTGAAACTCAATTGAAAAGACAAGAATATGTCTGAAACAATGTTCTTCATTTAGACTTGAACTCAAAGGGCAATTTGCAATATAGATTTATAAAAACAAAATCTATTTGCATACAAATCGTAAATGATTCTAAAATTTTGACATTTTTATGAACATTTAGAAAAACTAGCAATTTAAGCTATAGATAAAAACTCAAGGCTGATACAATGCAAAATGCAATACAAAAGTGTAATCAGAACAGTGTACTTTTTTTTTTTTTACAGTATTTCGGTGTTAGGACCCCTTCAGCAGGACATTTCAACTGTTGTTCTGTTTTTGCTTTTGTTGGCCGTAACAAGTTTTTATCTAATTTAATATCACACTATGTTTCACCCAAACTACTTTAATTTAAGTTATATTTTTTTTTCTTAATTATTAAAAAAGATATTTTATAAATGAACCTTCTGGGTGTTGATCTCTTAACTATATTTGGACAACATGTAGTTTTTCATGAAGAAATCTATAGAGAACAAGGCTAAGTAAACAATGTTTAATTCTGACAAGAAAGAAGCTAAGAAGAAGCAAACAGAATAAGAGAAAGAAACTGATGGATAGAAAAAGGTACAGGAATAAAATTTCTAAATATACAAGTAACTATACACCCCACTCCTGTATAGTTTTCCATTAATAACTTTTCTGTTTAGAAAAAAAATATTCACGTGAATGAGAAAGAGAGAGAAAAAAATGAGGGGGTGGGTGAAATTGGGCTATAAATGCCACAGCTCAATAAAAATTCATTGTATGGTGTACATATCTAATATACTTCACAGATTACATATTTTATCAGAGCTACTTCATCGCATCAGTGTTTCACAAACAAACAAACAACCCCTCTTGACATGTGCTGAGTTTATCAACTTGTTAAAACAAGATTTAAGGAGATAAGAACAACTGTTCATCACCATGTGTGTATGTGTGTGTGAGTGAGTGCAGATATAACAGTTTTCCAGTTAATTAATACTGCATATATAATATAATATATATATATATTTATTTATTTATTTGCCTGTGTCTAGCAAAAATGTGTGTTATATGAAATATTATAGTTTTCCCTTCAAAAACTTGTGCCAAAATACTGCATAAATAATTACTAAAATATGACATAGCAATAATTGAATACGTTATTAGTTAGTTATTTCCAATTTAACAATTATAATTAACATCCAATGAAGAGAAAATCTGATAATACATAATTTAAAATAGCAATAAATTGTTTATCTTTGTTATCGAATAGATAACAGCAAGAATTACATTGGAACTCGTCACTGTCTTGGTGAATCTTTGCAGTTGTGGCAACAATGATGGTTGCAGATCGATTTCATGGAATAACCACTTATTGAATACATACAATGCGAGTCTGGTTGGCAATAATACTGGACAGACCTATAGCAAAATGTGATTCTGGTACTGTTTCCATTTACCCTTGTTTCTTTGAAGCAAGGTGGCCACCGAACTAAGTTTGTTTGTAATTTCTCTACAAATCCATTTACTGTTATTTCAATATTCACTAATACATATAATTATTTGAAAGTGTTGCCCTCCATTTGATCAAGGTTTAGCAGTAATAATAATGACATAATTTTTCATAGTTGTTAAGCATGCAGCATTTCTGCTGGTGATTTACTGTCCAATGCCGGATATAGTGCAGAATGATATGGGAATACAAAATTTGGTTCTTCTTCTGCAAATGAATAATTTTCCTGACATGCTTATTAAATTCATTATCTGAATGTTTGAACAAACCAGATAGAAAACAGCTGATGTCATATGTTGAATGCCATTTTATTGCACGATTGTTTACTTTTGGATGATACAATAAAGTTCCATTGTAGGATATAATTGTTTCAGGCAGTCTTTCAATGGTGTAAATTTTATAGAGTATTACTTTTACTGATTTCAGTCAAAGGCTGCAATCATGTTGGGGCATCCATCACCTTTGCTAATGCTTCATTAGTAGTTGTTGTTACATAAGGACATTTTAAAACTGAATCAATGACAACAGACCTTATTTTATTGTAAAATGGTCCAGCATAGTTGATATGTATTCATTGCCATGGCCCAAATATTTTTGTGCTTTTGTTATGATTTTTATGAAGAGCATTAGCAAGTGATTGACATGCTGGACATGATTTGACAAGTATATCTCTATTGCATTGCAGTTTCAGCAAGTAGCAGTATCTACAACTTGTGCTTAATTTGGGTCATGCACTAATGACCATCAAGCAGTTGAGTGAAAATTTTATTTTGAAATATTTTTGAAATAACTATTCTAGGGAAATTGGACCACAAAATTTAATATATTCTCATGATAATTAATTGCATCACATTTTGTCCATTATTCTCTTTAATGTTTAGTTTTCGAAGCCAACCATTATTGATGAATTGTTTAATTCAAATAATATCAATATCAGACTTTATGGCTGATTCAACTTCTTTCGTAGTAACTGACATTCCATAGAGACCTTCATCAATAATTTGATGTATTTTAAATCCAGATAAAATATGATGTCTTTGACTTCCATGAAAATCATAATTAAGTTCGATCAGCAGACCGGATAATGCATCAGCATTTCTTTGTTGCTTCAAAGCTTTACAATATACTGCATAACATCCCCAATGTTGCAGTCTTTAAGCACCAGCATATTTTTATCTGGTGAGTATACATATATTAGTGGCTTGTAATCAGTGATTAATTCAGCATGAAAACCAAATATAATAGAGAATCCCTTGCTACCTATTCGTAAATATCCAGTGAGCCAATAGACATTCAATTCAATTTTGATGCTGTAACAGAACCACTTCAATGATGACAGAGCAATACAACTACAACTAAAATTAGTAGCAAATTTTCATTGTAATGTTTGAGCTCCATGGCCTCAATCAGTTGTTGTTCAATCATCTGACCATTTCAATGATAACTTGTTTTTCATTAAACTATGCAACAGTACAGTAAGGTTTGCCATGGTCTCAATGAACATAAAATAATATCCAACTTTTGAAACAAATTCTAATACTTCATTTGCATTCTTTTTTACTTATTTGTACCTGTAAAGACAGAAAAGTGTATTTATCACAAATATTTTTTGTGATTCTTCCATTAACTTGATTAGTAAATATGTATTTTTTTAAATTCCAATGCGCAGATATTTTTCTAATCTCCAATTTACAGAATACTTCACCATATCTGAGCATTACGTAAAGATCTTTAGTATGTTTCTTGACGTTGATTTAAAATTGTTCAAATGCAAACTTTGCCATCTAGCTTTCAAACAGATAAAACAGGCACAGCCCAATTGCTGTACTCAATTGGTTCCAATGAACTGTTCAATACTTCACATTCTAATTCTTACTAATTTTGCTTTTGAAAATGGTAACAGTCTGGCCTTTAAATTTATCAGTTTCATGCCTAGATGAAGTTGAATTAGCCTGCATTTTCATGCAACAAGAAAAAAATGAAGCTTCAAATAAATTATGAATTTTATTTTTAATATTAAAATCTGTTGAATTATCAACATTATTAACAATATCAGTGATACTATTGAGCACAGGGGCCTAATTCATTCCGAATAAATTTGAAACCATTTCAGAATCGATAACAATAGTTTCAAAATGTTATGATTGTTTATTTCCAATTTTAATATTAATTATTAATTTTACTGATATAGATTCTAATGGTGGGGATACAAGAATTTTGTACATATTTAAATCAATCAAAGTTTTAGTGGTGCTGGTATCTAATTTGAATTTAATCAACTTATTGATTTGTACCGAAATACATTTATTTCTGTCTTCATACAAACTTTTTTTTAATATATATTTCAAGTTAATATCAATATTTAATTCATTTGACTTGTATATACTAATGACATAATTATTATGATGATTATAATTTTAAAATTTGCATGACAATTTTTTTTTCAAATTTGAATTTATTATTATATGAGAGAAACAAGTATCATTATTATCTAGATTTTATGCCATGCATACATTCACTAAATGATCAAATTTTCCATGTGAATTACATTTTTTATCCTTATATAGGCAATCTTTTCTTCTGCGATCAGCATAACATTTTACACAAAAGTATTTATAAAGTAACACATGGCAGGTGTGACTGTCATGTAGATATTTTTCTAAATTAAATGAAGCTAACCAATTAGCAGAACTTTACGTTCTTTATGACATTTATTAAAATTTCCCAATTAAAAAAATAACAGGAATTTTGGGCTATTTGCTTACTGACAATCTACACATTTCTTATTTCAATTAAACAGGGAAGCCCCATCAGGGAGATTCGGTAAATGAAATTACAGCTAAATCAGTGCCTTTTATAAAAAAAAAAAGTATATATATGAAGATTTAATTAACTTGGTTTCTGACATTAAGTGAAACAGAAACTGGAGAAGCTTCCTTTTTATAGAAGTGCTATATATAATCAAGAGCTGCATACTTTTTAAACAACTTACAACAGACTGCAAATACAGAATCAACCTATAATTGAGGTTTCAAAATATAGTTCCAAACATTAAGTGCAGGCATAGCTGTATGCTTAACAAGTACACTTCTCAGCTGCATGGATTCAGGTTCAGTTCTACTGGGTGATGCCTCCAGCAACTGTCTTCTACTATAGCCCCATCCAACCAAAGCCTTGTGAGCAGATTTGGTAGAGAGAAACTGAAAGAAGCCCATCAAGTATACATGTGTGTGTATGTGCATGATGTGTTGCTTTGTCTTGACTTTGCACAATAGTTGTAAATGAGTGTCATCATCATGCAAGAAAGTGTTGTTCATTTCCAATCTTCTACAAAAACAAGCCTGGCCATGGAAAAATATTACCCTTACTTTGAAATAGGTGAGGGTTGGCAACAGGAAGGGCACCCTGCCATAGAAAAATCTACCTTAACAAATTCCATCTGATCCATGCAAGCATGGAAAAATGGATGTTAAAACGATGATGATGATAATCATTTATCTTGCTGAAACTTACCTGAAGCAAATCAATATGTTTACGGAATGTTTCTGCTTTTTTAAGTTGACTATTTGAATTATTCAATGTTCTATTATTTAGGACTTAAAGAACAAAATCCGTTTCTCAAATTTATATGAAAATCTGAGATTTCAAAAATCAGATCCCCTAAAATATTTTAAGTAATCTATAAGATTTGTTTCTTTCTTTTTCTAAAACTATTCTTATAAGAGTAATTTTTAAGCCAGGAGAAAAAAAAATTTATGAGTAGATTTTTTTGTTTGCAAAAGATGACTTACATTTTCAAAACTGAGCTACAAGATTAGATATTAAAAAAGAAAATAAGGTGCAGGCATGGAATGTGGTTCAGAAGCTCACTTGGCTACCATGTGCTTTTTGGGTTTAGTCCCAATCCATGCAGCACTCTGGGCAAGTATCTTCTACTATAGCCATGGACTGACCAATGCTTTGCGAATGAATTTGGTAGATGGAAACTGTGTGGAAGCCTACCATGTACATATGTGTGTGTGTGAGAGAGAGAGAGATTGTGCTTGTCACCACCACCACCACCACCCCTTTACCACTAGATAACTGGTGTTGATTTGTTTACATCACCCTAACTTAGCAGTTCAGCAAAAGAGGTCAATTAAATAAATACCAGACTTGAAAAAAAGAAAAGAAAAGAAAAAGTACTGGTGTCGATTTGTTCAACTATACCCTCCAAAGTTGTGCCCCAGCATGTCCACAATAAAGTTCAGTTATCCGAGTTAATATGATATCAACCTTAGGTAGAATAAGAGATTACACTCTTATTAGCATATTTCATTACCTGTCAATAGGTACCATGTAAAGTATAGAACATACCACTGCATAACTGACAAGTATTTTATTGCCTTCCAGCAGTGTTAAACTTAAATCCTACAATGGGTTATAGTTCATTTTCTTTTTTTCCTGTGTGTGTGTCTTTATTAACTCTTGAAATCAATAACATTAATTGCCCATTGATGGACGCAGTTCATTAGGGAGAGGTCATAATAGTGGCTTTATTTATCACACTTGCATAAAATTAATATTATTGATTAATTGAATACAGTCCTAATGAGATGTACAAAGAAAGAGTCAGTTTAGGTTATAATAACTCACAGCTATTTACAGAGATAAAACTATTTTTTCATAAATGAAAAGGAAAAAAAAAAAGAAAGAAGTAGCAATAATAGATTTGTTAATGTTTTTTTTCTCTTCCTAGTTTTTCTTCTTTTCGCATTGTTATAAAGGGTAAACTGATATTACAATTATATATGTGTGTGTGTGTGTGTGAACTTACCTGATTTTCCTCGAGGTGCAGTTATATGTTGCATCTGTCTAGTTTCTAGTTCTTCATCAGTGAGAAACTTAGAATCTTTTTCTTTTTTCATGCGTTTTTCTAACTCTTGGTTGTCTTCACGTATTCTATTGTCTGAAGGGAGGAAAAAAAGAAAAAAAATAGTTCAAAGAAGAAAAAAAAAAACCAAAAAAAAAAATAAAAAAAGAGACAAATTCAAAAAGAAATTTTTCTGTGATCACAATTGCAATGATTGGCTAACAAATGAAAACAGTTGTCAGAAGCTGCCAAGTCTGGCAATGCAATGCTATTGTAACAGTACCAAGAGAGTTTCTAATTAAATCTCAGACTTATACACCCCGACACAGCTCTACAACTTAGAGTTTAAATTGGATTTTTAAAATTGAGGAGTAAAAGAAAGGAAATGTGGAATATAATAAAAGAATTAGAAAGAAAAAGAACTGGGGTACTTTTTATATTCTCAGATATTTGTTAAGAAAAAAAATCCATTGATGGTATTCGTTATTAATCAGTAATACAACAAAATAGCAATGTATCATATTAAGAATATAACAAAAAGTATAAAAAAGAGTAGTGAATGAGTTAATCCTGCATTCCTACTGAGAGAAGGTGACCTTAAGATTCAGTGTACAGCATACATTACTGAAAGAACTGCTTTTGAAAAGAAAAGCGTTGTTCCATTTGTTTCAATTTGGATATCTTTAGAGAAGAAATCATTCACCAGATAAGGAAGTCATTAATAGAACTGCTTTTAATAATTTCACTTTGGATATTTAAAAAGAAAGAGAAAATAAGATAGAAAGAAACTCCCAGTTTTATAGAGGTGTCAATAATAATAATAATAATAATAATAATAATAATAATGCTGGTATAAGTCAGTTTCAAAGAAAATAAAATGTTTTTTTTTCCCTAAATATCTA
This sequence comes from Octopus rubescens, assembly GCA_027564515.1. NCBI lineage: Eukaryota > Metazoa > Mollusca > Cephalopoda > Octopoda > Octopodidae > Octopus > Octopus rubescens. The sequence continues at coordinate 35,264,222 of JAOPUL010002961.1, forward strand.
AAGCATCAAAACAGGTAATTCTTCAAACTAAAAGAATAAGTTGGCTGAGAAAAATACATCTAAAATATAAAAAGAAAATTAGAGTGTTTCTCTCTCTTTCTCATATATATATATATATATATATATATATATATATATGTTTTAAATAGAAAATGATGAAACAATTATATAAAAAAAATATATGTATCAACAGAAATGTATTCCATGCAGCATGAAATTACAGCAACTGAAGGTTAATCCATAAGTAAAAAAAGAGGACAGAAAAGAGAAAGCTATTCAAAGCATACTATTATTACACAGTCACTAAATACAGTATAATATTGACAACAGAACAGAATATCTCCATACCAATCGAAGGAGAAAAAAAAAAGTGAAATGAAAACAAAATTAAAATCTATAAGAGAAAGTTCTCCAAACTACATACAATTCAAGCCTAAGTTAAAATGACCTTTATTTAGGTACAATAGAGGTTATGCTTTGCTGGAGATAATATGAGCTGATAGTTTGACAGTGATGATAAGTATGTTTCAACTTCTACACAACAAAAGAAATCAATAAAATTTTGATATATAAGAGAAAAAAAAAGAAAAGTAGGTAAAATAACAAAAACAAAACAAGGTACACTACTGTCATATATATTACTTGACTGTGTATGAATGTGTGCACACCCACATAGAAAGTTGCTTGGTGTTAGGTTCAGCGATTAATGATATGTGTATGATTCTGAAGTTTCCCTTAACCAAATACTTCAACCATGTTTTCTAGTGTATCAAGTATATGACAGTAATTTAAAACATTCGATTCACAAGAATAAAGATCAGATTAGAATTGAAATTGTGTTTGATGATAAAAAGGAAAGCAAACTCTAGAAAATCATCAATAAGTTATTTTACTTTCAAGATTACAAATAATAAAACATATCTTAACAGATAATTTTGAATTATAATTTAACAACAAAAATATGAATTAAATAGGCACAAAGTGGAGTCCACTGTCCAGTAGAGAATGTTAGCACAAAAATAGGATTTCAAAACAAGGAAACCAAGAGCATGCTGTTCTCTCTCTCTCTCTCTCTCTCTCTCTCTCTCTCTCACACACACACACTATTTGTTGTTATTTTAAATAATGCCAAGTAACTGTTCTAAGTTATTGATGAATAAAATTAACACCAAAGAAGAACATTTGATTAATATGACCCATTTTCAAAATGTAGGCTTCAAGAAGGCCTAAAGAATGAAATTTAATAAGTAAAGTTTTAAGAAAATGTTTTATTAATTTGAAATTATAAGAAAAAAAAAAAACCCAAAAAAAACTAGAAACTAGAAATAAAAGAATTCCAAGAGAAACCCAAGGAAAAATATGTTACTACATGCAATTTAGCGTAGGTACTTTAAAGAGAAACAGTTGAGAAGGGAAAAAAAATGGAAATGTCAGATTTAGCAAGTGGACCAAGTAAATGCTAATGAAAAGATACCCAGCACTGGAAACAAAAGAAGAGAAAACATTTTAAGAGAGGTAATACCTACACAGATCTGGTAAAGTCAACAAAATCTTGGTGATTAACATAAAAGAGAGAGAGAATTTCAAATCACAGACAACAAGACAATATCTACTGCTACCTGCATAGTGAAGATTTTTCCCAAAATTCCAGTAGGCTGATCATACTGGACTTGTCTTCTTCGCTGGTTTCTTTTAGAGGGAGATTTAGTCAATTGCATGAATAATTTCAGTTAGTGAAAGTTTTTCAACTCACTATATGACATATTTGTAGTATGTAAGCAGCATGTTCCCAGGAAGTATTTTCTCTCAGTTACATTTTTTCCCCATAATCAGTGTCATTAGATTGCTCCTATTTCTAAACAGGTTCATCACCGTTGATCATGCCAACTGAGTAGAAAATGCTTCACCGAACAGGTATAAGACCAAACCATGACCTTTGTTTTCACTCCCATCTGCATCGTATATATTTTCCAAAAATTCAAACTTGGCTGATCTTCCATGCCCATTGATTTTACATTTTTAACACTGCCAATGGTAGATTTAAAAACATTTTTATGTACTAATTGCTTCAATACCATCAGTTGATTGAAGTAATTCAGCTCAATATATTAAACTACCCTACCATATATAACTTTAATACTGTTTCACTCTTTCAGTTGAAGACAGTTTTAACTATTTGGTATTTACTTTCTTCAGCAAAGAGACAATTTCCTTCAATATTCCATTCTATACTGGGCACGAAGGCCTGGAATTTTTTGGGGAGGAGAGTAGTCGATTTTATTGACCCCAGTTTGTAACTGGTACTCACTTTATCGACCCCAGTTTGTAACTGGTACTCACTTTATCGACCCAGTTTGTAACTGGTACTCACTTTATCGACCCCGGAAGGATGAAAGGCAAAGTCGACCCCGGCGGCATCACAGATATCAAATATTGATGGTGAATTCAGTTTGCATAAATAAAAGGGGAAGGATTCTAAGCTACAATTTGATATAATAATTTGTCCTTCACATTGTCCTAACACTGCTAAACACAAAAAAAAAATGAATAAATAAATAAAGAGAAAGAAATTAAAAAAGAAAACAAAAGAAGATGCTTAATGTTATCATGTTCAGTAAGTAGTGATCAGGGAAGACAATGACTTCAACCATTTGACATTTCAACAGAAAGATGCGTCTGTAATGGGGACTGGGGAATCGCAGCTGCTCCTGCTTATACTACACCGTCTGTGTTCCTGAAGCTATGGAAGTAGCTGCATTTAATTGTCACTAATGTGTGAATCCCTAAACCATGCAATGAAAGGACTGCCATCAATGGCTTCAAGATGTTTAGGCCATCAGTAATTAATCCTTTCTATACTGGGCACGAAGGCCTGAAATTTGTGGGGGAGGGGAGTAGTCGATTTTATTGACTCCAGTTCATAACTGGTACTCATTTCATCGACCCCAGCGGAATTTGTACTCAGAACGTAGAGACAGACTAAATGCCGCTAAGCATTTTGCCCGGCATTCTAACGATTCTGCCAGCTCGCCCCCTTTAGGCCATCAGTAATTAATACAAACCATGACAGACTATGCAGCACATCAACAAGGAATGCAGTCATGGGGGAATGGAAGAGACCCACAACTGTTCCCACCTATACTACATCCTCTGTGTACCTGAAACTACAGAAATGGTGGTATTTCATTGGTGCAGATATGCAGTATATTTCAACTACCATGACATGTGTAACTGACCTTTTGTTGGAAGTCTGTCAAACATGTATCATGCTGTCTTACCCACTACACATAGATGCTAGATTAACAAAGTTGTATTCTATTTTAAATGAGAAAGAGCTGTGTACACATTAACTTTTTATGTTCTGGTTATGGGTTGTTTGAGACTTATTGAGGCAGTGTTCTACAACCAGATACCCTTCTTGTCATCAACCTATTGCTATTTTCTGATTAAGGTACTTTTTATTCCACAGCTCTTTACACATCAAAACCAACAAGCTACAAGAAGTGGGACATAAACATAACATCACTGTCACCTAAACGATGTCAATGTGAAAACACTCAGAAAATACTCACACACACATACATATATATGAGGCAGACTTCTGTGCAGTTTTTTTTATCTATTAACTTCACTCACAAAGTATTAGTCAGCCCAAGATGATAGTAAAAAACACTCGCCCAAGTGCCATACAGTAGGATGGAACCAGAAACCATGTGATTACAAAGCAAACTTCTTAACCATACAGCTGTGCCTTCACCTGTACAAATTCAAAAGCAGTTTCCATCATTTATTTATAATACAAGCACAAACTAAATTACAAATAGGTATTATATTGGACCCTTCTCTCACCTATTAACTTCTCATCTTGTTGCTCCCTTCATGATTTATAGCCTTGCTGTCTGCATGGTGGCTTTACTAGTGCTGGTGGCATGGAAAAAGCACACAATATATGCTGTGAAATAGTTGGCATTAGGAAAGGCATCCAGCTATAGAAACCACACCAAAGCAGACACTGGTGCATGATGCAGGCATTAGATCCATCAGATCCTGTCAAACTGTTCATGCCAGTATGGAACATGGATGTTAAATGATGATGATGATGATGATGATGATGATGATGATGATGATGATGATGATGATGATATGATGATGATCACAGTGTTAAGTTATTTCACCAATGAAGATATACATGTGTTCTATAAAATATAGTGTTGTTAAGTTGTTATCACACTTTATCTTCTTTCATATACAAAGGCATCTATGGTTATATAAGATATTTTTCTCTTAGAATGAATTTTGATATCCATGGTGAACACAGTGCAGAAATGGATAAGCAAGGACAGAAACAGAAAAAAAAAATAATACCTTTCAGAGTGTGTAAATTACGATTATATCGGAATTTGACGTGAGAAGAAAAATAGTGAGCATGCACACATACATACTGTCACACATCACATTTTTCTTCGAAATTTCAAATTTCATTTTGTGGCTATATGTAATGTGTCAGTATGTATGGTGTGTGAGCTCACCAATTTGTTTTTTATATTCTGTTACCTAGGTGACCAAATTAGCAAAGGAGGAGGATAATATGAAAGTATAGCTGCTAGAATAAGAATAGGATGGAGAAAATTCAGAGAACTATTACTTCTAAAGCTGATAAAGTTAGTATGTCATTAGATGTAGTGATGACTATAAAAATAATTAAAATCTGAATCTGATTTGCATTTATTACGGCGTTTTATTTTCAGCTAAGAGATTATACATAGTTTGAGGTGCTTCTTGAAATATGAAGATGAACATAAAAGGATGTGCAGGAGAACGTCAAAGTTTCTGTTGGCAAATCATTCCTCACTGGTTGGTGGTAAACTGGTCTGCTTGGTTGTTGAGTATGTGGCTTTGCCGTCGCCACACCACTGGGCCGTCAACACACCAACTGGCTAATAAAGTATTTGTCGACCCTTAAATAACTGATGTTGGGAGGCTAGGCTAGTCCATCACTTCAAAAGGTGGAATGCCCATGCAAAGCCTAATGGACTGGACCATCATGTGACATTCCAAAATGGGTAGCTAAAGTTAAAGAGTAAACAGAGCGAACATGCTTCCACTACACCTCTATTGGCAACAAAACATCTACTGACATAATTGCTACATTAAGAGATGACACTCCAGCTTTATCAATAGTGCAAAAGTGGACAGCTGAATTTAAGAGGAAGGAAGAGTCTTGAAAATGACCCAAGGTCTGGACGTCCCGCAACTGCCACCACTGAGGAAAACATTGATTGTGTTCACCACATGGTGATGGATGACAGGCGATTGACTATAAATCAAATAGCCAATGCTATTAGCTTATCTTGTGAGAGAGTTGAGAATATTCTGCACAGTGAACTTGACATGACAAAGGTTTCTGCTCGGCGGGTGGCACATCTTTTGACACCTGATCAAAAGCACACCAGGCTTCTCACATCACGAGAAAATCTGACATTGTTTCAGGCAGATCCAGCTGGTTTCCTTGAATGTTTCCTAACCCAGGATCAGTGTTAGCTTCATCATGTTGAGCCAAAGACAAAGAGACAATCCATGCAGTGGAAACACCCCTCTTCACCTGCTCTGAAGAAGGCCATGGTCGTTTCATCTGCAGGGAAGGTGATGGCCTCATTTTTGGGGGATGCAAAAGGCATTGTGTCTATTGACTATCTTCAAAAGGGCCACACCATCAATTGAAAGTACTATGCCAACTTGCTGAGGGAGTTACGAAAGGCTATCAAGACCAAACGCCTGGGAAAAATGACGAAAGGGGTCTTGTTTCATCAGGACAATGCTCAAGCACACAAGTCCTTGCTTTCAATGGCTGTTGTGCGTGACTCATATCATGTATAAATGATGTGTAAATCAATAATTGAAGATATTCACTTCGTACAATCTCAATTAAACTTAAGTCCGTTTTTGCATTTGAAGTAAAATTTTCAAAATTCTATAACAGTAAACAGAAAGTACATTTTGTATATTAAAATTCTCATACTCTTCTAGTGGTATATATACAGAAATTAAGTTCCCAATATTATAATGTTGTCAAGATAACAGAGGAGATGAGAAAGGACCAGAATGTCTGGCAATATGAGTTTCTTGAGAAGACCTCAGCAAAACTGAGTTCTGGAAGTGCTGTGTATTTTGTGCTCTCCACCCACACGTTATGTTGATTCACCCCACTCTAATGAACCAAACTGCATCTCATAATGTACTACACCTACCTCTCCCTATACTTCTGCATCTTACCCTACATTATTATCTCCTCTCTCTCTCCCTCCTTACCTCTCACTCTCTTTGTCAACTGCATCATTACAATTTTGCTGCTTAGCACCCCTCTATACTCCCCCCCCCCACCAACTCATGACTCATCAGTCATCATCCTTCAACACTACCCAACCTTTTTAACAGTTGCAGGCTGGCTCGCCATCTCCTCATCTTTTGCTCCCCATACAACTTTCCAATCCCCTTATCGACTTCTACTCACTCTGTGTCGGGGGCTGGGGGTGGGGGCACTTGGACACCTCATCTCTACTGTCTTTCTCTTCGCAGCTCCTACTGATCATTCTCTCCCCCACCCCTACGAAAAGTGAGTGACCTTTCCACTCTTCTACAAGAACTTGTTCTGTCCTGCTCCTTGCTCTCATACTTTAACTCCTCCTCTCCTAGCATAAAGCCGACCCCCCCCCACCCCCAGAGTTCATAGTTTTGTGATCTATATGGTGACATCAGTAGTGCCAGTGGCACAAAAACAGCACATCGATTCATATTTTCCCATTAAATTCCGATATAATCGTAATCAACACCATGTGAAAAGTATTTATAGAAAATTTCATTAAAAAACATCAATTTTTCAGAAAGTTATAAGGAAATAAAGTCGGGGGGGGGGCACTTATGTATGTATGCTTACATCGACCCCAGTACTTGAGTGGTACTTTATTTTATCGGCCTCGGGGGCACTTGTGTAGGTATGCTTACATCGACCTCAGTATTTGAGTGGTACTTTATTTTATCGACCTCGAAATGATGAAAGGGAAATTGAACCTGTGAGATTTGAACTCGGAACGTAAAGAACCGGAAGAAATGCTGCTGAGCATTTTTGTCCGACGTGCTAACCGTTCAGTACAACTTCCCCTGGGAGTTCTTAAACGAAGGGAGATAACTTTAACACGATTGAAATTATAGAATGATAAAACAATGCAGACTGGAGAGAAAGCAATGGTATATGTGTCTCGACTAAGCATACTCTATACCATTCATTTCCCAACTACATGATTTCGGTTGTAGTCTCAATCAGCAATACCTTGGGCAAGTGTATTGTATAACAGCTTCGTGTCGACCAAAGCCTTCTAAGTGAAATTTAATAAATGAAAACCACGAAGAAACCGGTCGTAAGGAACTTACACACATTTACACTCCATCATTTGATCCAGGATACCTTTAGCGAAGTATACTATATTTGCCTGCATTCAAATTCGAGCCAGGTCTCTGGTTTGTAGATAACTTCATCAGTTTTCTTCCACCAATCTCCTGAAGAGAGTAATGGGCTGCTCTTCCTCTCCTTGTGAAGGCGTGTGGTTTAGTGTTGCACTCGCTGTCGCAAGATCGTGGTTTCGATTTCCAGACCTGGTGGTGCATTGTGTTCAACAAAACACTTCATTTCACGTTACTCCTGTCCACTCAGCTGTAAATGAGTAACATTGTGATGGATGGGTGTACTGTTCAGGGGGAAACGGGTTTCAGGACTCGAGGCAGTAATGTCCAGGGGTTATCTTTATTTTTACCTTCCTCCACTATAAAAGTAGAAAAAGTCAGATTTTGAACTAAACTTTAGAAACAGGAACGTTTTTTCATCTTACACCGGTTATAATGTAGCAACAACTACTTCCTTGAAAATACTTTCAGTTTCAAGAAATATTTTCCCCGAAAACGAAGACTTAACATCTACTAAAAAAAATATCCAGCATGGAAGAGTCAGCGATTAACGTTCTAAAACGTGCGGTGGTTTTAGACCAGGAGCGGCGGTTTGACCAAGCAATAGTTTGTTATGAGCAGGGAATCGGTTTGTTGTTAAAAGCTATCAAAGGTAAATATTGCACAGCTTTCATAATGGGAAAACAGTTTATAACAGTTAGAAATTACACTTGATGGATGCAGTAGACGATTTGATTTATTTAATTATTTTTTGGTTTAACTACAGATGTGTGCTCCACTAATTGTTTCCTCACACAACTTTCAGAGGTTAATATCTAGTTTAGCACCCGGTGACAAAATCAAAAAATATTATATCGGAAATTGATATATAAAAAAAAAACCATGGGAAAGGGTACGGATAATTCAGACACCTTATCAAAACGTATGTGGAAACCAAGTCGAGGTGTGTGAATTATCCGATCCCAACTTTTTGGGGGATCTTTTCTGTTTGGCTTCCACTTTTCGATTTACTTAATTTAATTGAAATTGATTTCAAATATTGGTGTATTGATGTAGTTTTGTAGGCTAATTATTGAAATGAAATTCGTTTTCGCCATAAATTAATAAACTCTCCTGTATAAACCACTTTTGTTTACGAACAGATATTTTTACGTTGTATACCCTTTGTTTTTCTGCTCGAACAGATATTTTGCTAAATAGAAATGTGATCGCAGCCACCTCATGTAACCTTTCATCTTGACGAGCACATCTGTTATTTTTGATCAGCTGGTATCAGCTGATTGTTTGGTAATGTCCGGAGAAATCTATTATTTATTTTTGTTTCCATGATGTTGAAAGCGACGTTTGCTTTTTGGTATGTATGTGTGAGAGACATAGACTGAGTGAGACGACGCCGTCTACACGTCAAGAAAACGGAAGTAAAAACAAGTAAACAATGTTTACGAACATTACTGAAGATTTGCTGACTAACACGAAAGATTGCCCCTTTCATATATGAGGGAAACATTCAAAAGCGAGGAGGATGCGGTTTCTTACTTGCAAGACAAGGGCATTAGTGTGTATCTGTAAGAAAAAGATTCTTGGCGGGAACATTTACTGGCGGTGCTTCCGAAAAGGATGCAAGGAGTGTGTATCTGTAAGAAAATGCATGTGGTTGGAAGGTGGCACCCTTCCTCTTAGGACTGTACTGCTTTTTCTTTACTCATGGGTTAAGGAATTTACTTCAGTTCGATCTTGTGCTGAAGAACTGGGGATGAGCCACTGCACAGCTGTTGATTATAACAGCTATGTCGGAGAAATAGGTGCGGAGGACCTGCTTCGCAACCCATTTCAGAATAGCAGTCTTGAGAAGATTGTTGAGATAGATGAGACAGTCTTCTCAAGACGTAAGTACAACCGAGGAAGGGTTCTACCTGAGCAGTGGGTCTTCGGAGGAGTGTGTCGCGAGACTAGACATGTTATTCTTCATGTCGGAATCGCGACACACTGGAAGAATGCATACGTGAGTCGATTCTCCCAGGAACCACAATTGTTAGTGATTTGTGGAAGGCGTACTCTCACATTCCTGAAATCGAAGGTTACAATTTTCAACATAGGACTATGAACCACAGCGTTGGGTTTATTAACTCGACAGGTGGTACCCACACAATAAGTGGAGCACACGGGCCTCGCTGTTCTATGGATGACTCGTATCTCTGCGAGTTTATGTGGTGCAGGAGATACGAAAATTGTAATTTGTTTGAGAAACTCCTCGGGTGTATCTCAAACTTTTGTTTGTGAAATTTCGACACACAGACAGACGTAATCTGTTAGTGTTATCCACCTAACTACACAACAAACCAAAGAGGGAGCCTGTATGTAGTCGCTAGACTTGCTAGAAATAGCAGCCAAACCTCCTGCAAATTACATTACTGTAAAAACTGTTTACAATTAAAACCCATCTTGATGTAATTATATAATGAGAAAGCAGATTATAATGGTGTGGAATCTCCTCAGACATTTATACATCACATTTTCCTGTTTAGGCCTCATTATCTTATAAACATAGCTTCAACATCATCGCAGCTGATCTTGTTTATGTTTTGGTAATTTTTCGCATTAAATGCTTAAAACTACAAAATATGTGTTGTTTACTCTTTTTCCTTTTGGTCATTTTTCGCATTAAATGCTTATTAAATACTTAAAACATGTTTAGATCACAGCACGAGACACTCTTTTGCGAATTACGCATAAACACGTCAACACTGACACTTGGAGTTGTCTATCGCCCACCAAATTACCATCAAGACACACAGCTTTTTGAAACCTCCAGGGCCGTATCTGGGTAAACAACCACTTATTTTCTCCTTTCTGGTGACTTCAATTACCCTGAAATTGATTGGGAAACTTTCCGTTTGCCGCAAAGTGCAAACGATTTCCTAGATGTAGTGCTGGATGCAAACTGGTCCCAAGTAGTCACTTCCCCCACAAGAGGTAACAACACTTTGGACCTGCTCTT
>JAOPUL010002961.1:35293626-35305222 GCA_027564515.1 Octopus rubescens
CCAAGCCAAAAATAGACTGGAGTCTGGTGCAGCTCCCCAGCTTGCCAGTTTCCAGTCAAAACCGTCTAACCCATGCAAGCATGGAAAACAGACGTTAAATGATGATGATGATGATGATGATGATATATGCACAACACATGTAAACACAAGCACACACACATATATACAAACATACAGTATGCCTATATCTCCTTGCAACTACAATGGCATCTAAAACAATTAACAAATCATGGTACATGCTACCAGATTATACCGCTATGCAAGAGATGGCTATGGTTTTATATTCATATATATATATACATACATACACACACACACACACACACATATACTGCTAGGTTAAAAGACATTCTACATATATATAACTCATTCTTTTTTACTGCCTGGTCTAAAGACCTCATCTTAACTTATCATGTCTGCTCACTAACACCCCAGCAGCTTACATTGCTGACACCACAAAATTGAACAATACTGTAGGAAAGTATAGAAACTGTGATAATATTTGGTAGACAACTGATAAGGAGTTGCTCGTCTGCAGTTATGTGTTTTTCTTATTTTTATGTGTTTCTTTGTCATCCCTGTGTCAAATTTTCATTTCATTTCTTTATACATATGAATATGCACATATATAAACATGTTTATATATATATGTTTACACACACAATGTGTTTTGGGGTTTTGTTGTCTGTGCTTTTGTTACATAAATTTTGTTAGATAATTACTCTTGAAAACAGCAAACAATATTAAACAAAAATGATAAATATTACATTTTATTTAGATAAAAGCAATATTTCATAACCTTAATTACTTCCTATACCAGGTGTAGCTCCCAATGTTAATATATTAATGCATTTTTACAACTAGTTGAGGATAACGAACCAAATATTACAATAGCCTAACAGATAGAGGCCTTATGTTTAACTATATCCTTTAAAACAAAAATGAACTATCAGTATAGGCATTGTGTAATTTGTTTTCAAACAGCAGGAATTGTTGGTTACATTAACTATTAAACTGAATGACTGATAGAAAATTCAAAATCAATTTGCATATTAAACATTGATGTGCTAATTTAATTTTGTTACATACAGTCAACCAGAAAATAAAAGCAGCCCATTATAGTTCTGGTGCAAAATATCACTTAGTGCCGAGTTTCAAAGCGAATTAGCCAATAAAACCTTTCTAGCAACTTTGAATATATATATATAATAAAAAAAAAAGAAAGAAATGAAGTGTTTTGCCCCCCCCCCTTTTTTAGAAGCAGCCAACATCGTAAAAGATTGATGTTATTATCTCATGTCTGCAAAAAGTGACAGCTAAAATAAAGTTTAACAAGGAATCCTATGAATGTAAGGTCATGTGCAGATGCAACGTTTATTTTCCAGAGTATTAGAGTAATAATTTTATGGTGAGAGCTGTAACTAAGCTGAAAATAACAGAAGCTTTTTGTCAATTAAAAGAGAGCAGTACAGACCACAAATAATACGCGGTATTCCAACATTCAATAGTCAATGTAAAGAAAAGCAATAATTTTTTTATTTTATTTTAAATCTACCCCATAATGTTTTGTAGTGATGTATATTATATATGCTAATCTTAATAGCTATGACACAAAGAAGAGTCCACTGAAAAGTCTGATTTGAATTCAAAGAAGGGCTTTCTTTCTATAATCCAAGACATTAGATATTCAGAAATGCAACAGAGTCAATAGTTGATGTATGTTGATTTAAGTCTAACATTTTATTCATTTAGTTGGTTTTCCTTTAAGCTATTTATTCTATTACCAGAATTCATTGATTTTTTTTTTTCTCAAGGTAAATTTACTTCTGTTCTTTCAAAAAGGTAGGACACACTTTCCATCAAGTTTGTTATGATGATTTAGTAATAAAAGCAATTTTCAACAATATTTATTGTATAGATGGTATGAATGCAGTGTTCTATTTCAATCTATTTATAAAAAGCTACTTTATGTATATTATCTAGAGCATATATTTTCTGTTTGTAAAAAGACAAAAAAAAAACAACAAAACAAACCAAAACAAACTATCCTTGGTAAGTAAACAAAATGTAAAATAAGATGAAACAGGTGAATCTAATAATAAGGACACTCATTTTGACTAAAATCCTTATAAATTTTAGACCCATTTTAGGAGTTTAGATATTTTATGAAGGTTATGAATGTGTAAGGCCATCAAAATGTACTAGAATAAGCTTTGTAGTTATGTGGCAAGTCATTTATGAAAACATTACATCATTAGATTTTAATCTTAGAAACTGGTATTTCAAAATCTAAATAGAAAGAATTCTCAAAATAGAATATTGTTGTCTTCTTACACAGTAACACTGATTCAAATTTATAAGGTAAGGAATGCATGAATGTTCATCACTGACAAAAGTCATACACATCAGTGACAAAAGTCATCTGACAACAAGTGGAGACTGAATTAGAGATGAAAACATTGACTTTGCTTTGGTATATGAGATTCCATTTTGTTACATTTCAAATTTAAGAATAAAATACTAAATGAAAAATTAGCATAATAGTTAAAATGACTAAATTAACCAGAAAATTTTAAGTTACTTTATTTATTTTGATACCTAATGTCCTTAGTCTACAATTGATGCTGAGATAACTTACACTAATCTTTGTCTTTTTGTTCAACTTTACAATACTACAGCTGCTTGAAACAAATGTAATAACTTCTCTAAGAAAGAAACTGTAAATTTCATCTATCCATTAGTGTGTGTGTGTTTGTGTGTGTTCATGTACATGTGTTTGTGTGTGTTCATGTACATGTGTTTGTGTGTGTACATGTACATGTGTTTGTGTGTGTGTGTAAATGTATGTGTTTGTGTGTGTACATGTATATGTGTGTGTACATGTACATGTGTTAGTGTGTACATGTACATGTGTTAGTGTGTGTACATGTACATGTGTTTGTGTGTGTACATGTATATGTGTTTATGTGTGTACATGTATATGTGTTTGTGTGTGTGTAAATGTATATGTGTTTGTGTGTGTAAATGTATATGTGTTTGTGTGTGTACATGTATATGTGTTTGTGTGTGTATATGTATATGTGTTTGTGTGTGTACATGTATATGTGTGTGTGTGTACATGTATATGTGTTTGTGCGTGTACATGTATATGTGTTTGTGTTTGTGTGTGTACATGTATGTGTTTGTGTGTATATACATGTATATGTGTGTGTTCAACTGAAGCTGATGATCCACTTAGACACTACTAAATTTCTCATTGTTGTGCATTCATCCAGGCAATAATTACATACATAAAACTGGGTGTAAATGAGTTTGTGGCAAATGTTATTATGGCTCAAAAAATTTAACCAATTTAAACAGTTTCAATCTTGCATACTGTTGCAATTCCTTTATTGCATTTTTATGTTCACAGGAAATGGGTTTTAAACAATGGACTGTTATATTGTTTTCTGAGCAATAACTACCACTTAGAAGCATATTTCTGGAGCTGATCCTTTAATTAGACTAACATTTGCATTTACATTATTGACCATCACCTAGTTGAAGCTCTTAATCTTACTGAAATGACAACTGAGCTCAAGTTTCATTGGTGATTAAAATTGTTTTGATCTCTCCCCTTGTCTCCCAACAACAACAAAAAAATTAATCTCAATTCACCATTGACAGAATGATTTTTTCAAAAAACATTTACAATTGAAAGGGTTAAGATAAAGTTAAATATTGTAAAAACATGTAAATAATATTTCTGACAAATAAAGAACATAAAAACTGAAATAAACAATAACATTTCTTAAAATACTGTTTGTCAATAATAGATTCTTTAATAGTAGCAGTCAAATTGGCAGTGATATTGCATGACATGTGCAAGATTACACACTATCACACTAGTAGTGCACATTTGTATTGATTTCTATGACATATAATTACAGTTTTTCAATCTAAAAGGAAAAGATCCTGGGAAATCCAACTGGCTAATGTACTTGAATAGGAGAAGGGGAAATTGGTAGCATTTTAACCTTCTGTCACAAATTAGAATCAGAAAAATGGAAGATAAAAGACTGATCTTATAGACCGAGGATAAATGGAAATTTATGTTTATCCATTGTAAAAGAATTAGTATTGAAAAGGTATCATTTTGATAGAGAATCAAAATCAGGTTATGAAAACAACCCCTGCATCACTAGTCTATTTTTGTTCATAACAGTATAAACCAGTGTTCCCCAACCTATTTTCCCCCAGGCCCCACTATAACTTTCCATCGGTGGTTGGGAAAAAAAAACTTTATTTCTAATATTTTATCACAATTATTTAATACAAAAGAATCTACCGGTAACTCTTTCATTAAATACTGAGTACAAAAAAAAAGTACATTATTGACTAAGAATTAAAAAGGTGAACCACTTTAATGAGAACCTTGTGCTTGGCGACCACAGCAGAATTCCTTGATTTGAGGAGACAATTTTGTTAGCTTCAGCCATAAATCACTACGTTTTGTAATTTCAAGTCTACTTCTCTTGGCTTGAAGCAAATTGTCAACAGCACTAAAGCCACACTCAACCAAATCAGATGTGGGGGAAACAAATCAAAAGTTCCTTTGCTGAAATGGCAGTGTTTGGGTATTTCCTTTCAACTTCATCACATAGCCACATCTTGGTACCTTTCATTTTGAACAAAGTATTCACTGATGCTTTTGTATTAAATAATGGATCCCATGCCCAACTACAATTTTTTTCAGGCCCCACTGGTGAGGTGTATGCTCCACATTGGGAATCACTGGTATAGACCAATCAGATAATTATAGAAACTCTTGAGTGGCATTATCTACACTCTAAACCCTTGGGTCATTCATCAGCTTAAATCGTATGAATATCCATGTTATTGATGCAGGTGCTTTGGAAAGGATTAGCAAAGCTACAACACTTTGCAGACCACACAAGCAAACATGAACAGTTTTGATATTTTAGGTTTCATAAACTGTGCAGATATTTAATTCAAACTTGCTAGTAAAAAGCATTAAAGCATTTAATGCCCAAGTACCCAAGTACAAGCCTTTCAATGAGGCTGTGGACAGCAGCTCACAAATGACCAATTGTGCAGGAAACATTTATGTTGCTCCACCAAGGCAAAGGTGAATAATTTTCATGCACATATTGGCTAATAGATCTAAAGTGAAATAATTCACCTATTTATACTAATAAGGAATGAATCTTCAGGAAGTACTGCTGGTGCCACATTAAATGGCATCTGATACAATACACTCTCTGGAGTGGTTGGTGTTAGGAAGACCATCCAGATGTAGAAATCAAGCCAAAACGGACTGGAGGCTGGTGCAGCTCTCCGGCTTGCCAGTTTCCAGTCAAATCATCTAACCCATGCCAGCATGGAAAACGGATGCTAAATGTTGATGATAATGATGTAGTATTCCAGGAAAATGGTGCACTATAAAATGATAAAAGTACTGTAACATATTAGTGGTTTCAGTCAGTGGACCACAGCCATACTTCATAGATTCTAGTCAATTATATCAACCGCAGTACTTAGTCTCGTAATAATTTTGTAAATATCTATTTAATGAATAACTAATTTAACCTTGAGACATGTTCATTTTTAGGAACTTACCTCCTCCTACAAAGTAAATGCTACAAGGAATTTACATCACTTTACACTGGTGTATATAAATGCATACAATAAGCTTCTGCATGATATCTGTTGATTAAATTTCACACACAAGATATTGATCAACTTGAGTCTCTGGTAGGAGACCTATGTCCAAGGTGTGATGCAATGTAGGATTGAAACCAGAACCACAGATTGTGAACTCCCACACAGCCATACTTGCCTCCATTTCCACAAAAAAATCAGAGTACGTTAATAGTGAAAGTTTCCACATCATTCTACAAACAGGTCTCCATCATGTGTGTGTATGTGTGTGAATTAGATATGTAATCAAATATCTTAAGCATAAGATTTTCATATTATAATAATCATTCACATCATTTTAATTGCATCATCTATTAACATTTACAAAGCCTCGACTAACTCAATGTTAATACTGTACCAAGAGAAATGTTTGGATGTGGAAACAATAGATGCTAACCAGTATCTTCTGGATAAAGCTATTTATAGATATAAAGGCCATTTTATATTTCTCCGAGAACTAACATTCTTTCAAAAAGCTGTTGGTTACTAACTCAAGATTTTGAAATTTGATAGATTAGGATCAACTAAATAAGACTGTCTAACCTCATTCCATATGAAAGCAGCTGTTGAAAGTTTTCACAGCACAAAGAACTGGTTTTTGGTCAAGAGTATTAGTAACTAGAGATTTGGGGTTTAGGAATACAATTAAATAAACACTTAAAGAAATGGAACGAAACAAATAGACAGTGATTTCTCACATGTAGAGAAAAGTGTAGAGTGAATTAAATTGGTCTTAAATTGCTCCCCAGTAAATTGACACTAACAGCATTTGAACCTAGAATGTGGTGAGATGAAATTAAAAGCAGCAATACATTTTGTCTCGTGCTAAAATTCACTAATCTAATAATGGTAATAATGTGAGTGTGCTTGCGTGGGCGCTTGAGAGGAGGGAGGAGTCCAAATCACAAGGGAAACAAATGTTTTGAGATTTGTTTAATTATTATTGAAACAGGAACCAGTAAGTGATTTTCAGTCACTATAAAATTGCAAAATAGATTTTTTTTTTTTTTTTTTTTTTTTTTAATAAGAAATAACTATTTGTCTTATTCATTCAGCAAGCCTATGAATTTACAACTATTCCTTAATTCAATATGTTTTGTAATAATATCATACTGTTCAAAATATTACTGCAAGGATTATTTCTATGACGTTAAAAACACCCGTGCCAGTGCCACGTCAGAGGCATGCGCGCCGGTGCCACGTTAAAAGTACCCGTGCCAGTGCCACGTTAAAGGCACCTGTGTCGGTGAAACATTAAAGGCACCCGTGTTGGTGACACGTTAAAGGTTAAAGGCACCTGTACCAGTGACACATTAAAGGCACCTGATACACTCTATGGAGTGGATGGTGTTAGGAAGGGCATCCAGCCGTAGAAAATGAGCCAAAACAGACTGGCGTCTGATGCAGCTCTCTGGCTTGCCAGTTTCCAGTCAAATCGTTTAACCCATGCCAACATGGAAAACGGATGCTAAATGATGATGATGATGTAGTATTCCAGGAAAATGGTGCACTATAAAATGATAAAAGTAATAATGGTTGGGTTCTATGAAGATTAACATGGGGAATTACTGATCTAGATTAAAAGCTGCATGCTTGGCAGAATCGTTAGCATGCTGAACAAATTACTTAGTGACATTTCTCTTGGGTTTACATTCTGAGTTCAAATACCACCAAAGATGACTTTGTCTTTCATCCTTTCGGGGTTAATGAAATAAGTACCAGTTGAGTACTGGGGTCAATGTAATCAACTAACCCTGTCCCCAAAATTTCAGGCCTTGTGCCTTTAGTAGAAAGGATTGTTGTCGTTGTTATTATTATTCAGATTATTCAGATAAGATATCCTATAAGACATGTAGATTAAGGGACATTGGAAACGAAAAAGCTAATATCTGAGAATATTGACCCTTGCAGATAAACAAATTTAAAATTGTGTCCAACATGTGCCAACATATTTAGTTGTTTATTGCATGTATTTGGTTGCCTACACCTTTATTTTGAAGCCATTATTATAACTGGGAAATAATATACTCTACCATATAACTGATATGATGCCAGCCAAAACTTCAATGTAACACATAACATAATGAAAATGGAGCATGTTACATAAAATGTATCACATAAAATACACTGTGTAATGAAATACCTAAACAAAAATGAAATGAGATTGAATAAAAATGATTTGTGTAAACTTTTCAATGGTATATATCTCTTCATTTTGAAATGTATCTTTTTAGTGAAATTTTATACAGAGTGTTAAAAAAAAAAATGCCCAATGCCAAGAGCAAATAAATTGCACATTAAGAACATTTAGAAATTTGTATGTGTACATATATGTATATATGTGTTATTAAAAATATATTTTTAACACATTTTAAATTGCTTTACGTCATGTATTTCTAACTGTAGATTTTATTTTATTGTTTTAATTTATCTGGAAAAATAATGGCCTGTTTTGAAATGAGGATGTTTTAGTCATGTGCAGCAACATAAATATTCGTTACTTTGCTAAAATGCATATCTCATTTGAAAGATTAAAACATTGATTAATTTTATTAAAGTCCATATATTTTTTCAGCTGTTTATTTTTTGCCTTTTAAAGACATCCAAATTTTGTAATCGATAAGGAGAAAAATATGCTAAATATGTGCTGAAGGTTGACCACAAATGCCTTGAAATTGTCTGCAACATTAATTAAACATGGGCTGAAAGAACTACTCTTAAACATTTATTTCAAAATTTTTGAAAAAGTAGAGATAGCAGGAAGTGCTTCTTCTGATGCAAATGATAAACTGAAGGCAATAGTAGAACACCTATGACAAGTTAATTGAGCAATGGTAAAAGTTGCTGTTTTTGCTCCCAAGTCAGCTCTGATCAAGCAGATGTATGACAAAAGCATTCCTGTCATGACCATAATATATCTAAGAATACATCATCTAATCTGTCCATCAATATAATGGCTGGTTTCGATTAGCCATAATATCAAACTGTATTAACAGTCAGAAAACACAGGAAATACTAAAATAATACAGCACCCTATAAGAATTATATGAGGAGTTTTAACAACAAAATCTTGAAAATGAGTGCACACTCAAAACATGGACTTAATATTGGTTTCAAATTTTGGCACAAGGTCAGCAATTTTGGGGGAGGGGTAAGTCGATTTCATCGACCCCAGTGCTCAGCTAATACTTATTGAAAGGATGAAAGGCAAAGTTGACCTCAGTGGAACTTGAACTCAGAACGTATAGATGGATGAAATGCTGCTAAGCATTTTGCCAGGCGTGCTAATGATTTTGCCAGCTTACCACCTTACATGGACTTCATATTGGACAGTAGAAATCAGCAAGTTGGTAAATCAGAGACTAATTACCGATTTCCTTGGCAAAATAGGGATAGTGGTGGCCCGTCGGAGAAATGAGCCCCGCGAGGTGGAGTGGCTACTGCAGCGAGTGTCGCTGGCCATTCTCCACGGCAACATTATTGCAGTCATTACCGCGTGGCATGGCTGAGTACCCCAACAAAAAATAAAAAAGCATTTTCAAAATATTACTACAGTAGTTCTTTTGATGCCACTTGCTTGAAAGAAGACTTACTACACACATACACACAATACGGCTATTACAAATACATAATCTGTATTGGAGTACTAAATGGAAGAGGGGAAGCTATAATGAACAAAAATATAACATTGAAATTAAACGAAAAACATGCAATATTTCATAGAATTTTACCTCTATAGAGATTTCAATTACCACAATAAGGTCTCCTCTCTGTCTGTGCCAATTTTGATAATAATGACATTTTGAGGAAAACCAAGCTGTGCTGGAAATCTTTACTGATTAAATCACGATAAATTTATGCTGGAGCAGGAATTGGCTGCCAAAGAACTTATTTACTTTTCTATTAGCTTTTAGACAGAAATCATCCTAATGAAGCATTCTACCAAAATGTTGTTTTTTTTTTCAACCTTAGTGTTTAGCAAGACTTTATCATTAATGAAGTTTGTGACTTTTTTGTTTATACTCACCAAAATATATACCATCACAGTATGATGGAAAGCTTTGACTGTCAAAATCAAAATAAATTGATTGTATGTTTAAGAAGTTCATTTCAAAAACACATGGTTTTGAAGTCTATCCCACTGAACAGCATCTTAGGTAAGTACCTTCTACTACAGTCTTGGATTGATCAATACTTAGCGAATGAAAATTGATAGACAGAAATTGTGAAGAAGCCCACTGGATGTGAGCACTTTTTGTTGATGTATATTGAAGAAGAAAAACATCTGCAAGGGATTGGGAGAAGAAAAAGATATTTCAGAAACAAAGTCCCTTGAAATATTAGTTCTGCATTGAGTACTAGACATTCTTTGTTACTCTCACAGCAATCATCAAGACTACCTGCACCAATTACAATGTATAAACAATTAAAAAAAAAAACAACTAAAAAATAAGTATTGCTTACAGAAACAATATCCAGCAAAGGACTTAATAGATCCCAACTACTTGAAAGGTGAAGGCTTTTACAGCCCAGAGGATATTGGCATCATAAAAGGAAAGAGTTGCTAGCAACTATAAAGAACTATAGAGACACACTCAAATAGTTTATCAGAAATAGAATAGCATAGTAAACTAGCACTTTGAAAGCTGACTAGTGTTTACAAAGGCAAAAGAAAAAAAGAAAAAAAAGACCAAAACAAAGAAACAAGAAAATAAAAATAAATACATAAATAAAACCCCACTAACAGCTGCTGTGAACAAAGAATATATGGTTTATTACAAACCAGAAAATTGAAAATTCAGTCAACCCATGCAGGTGCAGAGAATAGCATCCTTTTTGCTATTCACCAAGTAAAGAGGAAAATGAACAAGGAAGGAAAAAGGAGTCTTAACAGAATCTCAACTAGCTCATTAACACACTACAATGACAAAAAGGAAAGAAGATTTTAAAGATAGACAAATGTGGCTGTCAACAATGATTCCTGTCATATGGCTGAAGATAATTAAAACAAAACCAAGTAAAGACAGGTACTTTGTGTGTAAGATTATCATTTTCGGGAAGCCCATATGGCCTATTTCAGATTTGTGTGTTTGGAGTAGGCTAATGCACTTATGAAATAATGTCTCATAAGAGCTATCTTTTAGGGTACAAATATATTCATACTACATAAATATATACATATCACACACATATACGACCTGTATAGTTATGTTATAATTATATATATAACTATGGTTGTTATACTGTTATGTAAGAATTACTGAAACAGCTACAGGAATTGAGTAACTGAAATATCGCTGATATTGTTTTCTGTTAATCGTTCAAATATATATATATATATATATATTTGTTTATATTCATATATACATATACATATAACACACACACACATATATATGTATATAAGTGTATATAATTATATATGTAATTAAATGAATAGGCAATTCCAATGAACAGAAAGTAGATATATGAATATATATTCAAAATATAAGGCAAAGACTCTGAAATTTTGAGATCTGCATTTAAGCATGAAAATATAGATTTATATACAATTTGAATACACTTACACAGGTAACGGGAAATCAATTATCAAAGACGAGAAGTGTAGTAATTACCAAAAAACGGGAGGTTTAGTTACACCGACAGCTGTTTCAGGGGACTCGGAAATTTCTCTTAATGCCGGAAGATGTGTTTCATTGTTAAAATATGCCATGGGTTTGTGGAGAGAAATCTGCACATCAGAATGTTTTAGCCTTCTTTATCAAAATGGTAAGACTGATATCTGTCAGATTCAAATTGTATATAAACCTATATTTTCATGCTTAAATGCAGATCTCAAAATTTCACAGTCTTTGCCTTATATTTGGTCGGCCCGAGGATATAGTAGAAGACACAC
>JAOPUL010002961.1:35305322-35333125 GCA_027564515.1 Octopus rubescens
CAGTGGGATTGAACCCAGAACCATGTGGTTGGGAAGCAAGCTTCTTACCACACAGCCACGCCACGCCTATAGACATATAGACATATACTTATGAACACACATATTTACATACAATACTAAATATGAGAATAACAAGATAACTGTGTGTATGTGTGTTCATTCACGTGTGTGTGCATTTGAAAATTATACACCAACTAGCAGAAAGCTATTGCCTGCAATACTTTATTCCAGAGATGGATGCAAACAGTAAATTGCCCTGCTTGGACTCATTTGAAGATCTAATTTTCTGATAGCTCTTCTTAACTAATTAGCTGCAATATGAATAACTATATATAATTGATTATATACAGCTAATTTTACAGAACAGCAATTATCTGTTATGAAATCTAAATAATTAAAAAAGAATAGAAAAATAAACCCCCACCACCCACCCCCACACACTAGGTTTGAAAAGTCTATCTTCATGTACTTAACAAAGCAAGTAAACTATGGAGGTTTTATGTTACCTTCTACTTAGGCTCAATTGAGAATAAAGTGTCTTACTCATCAAAACTATTGCTATTGAAAAGATAAGGCCTGTTAACACTTGTGACAGGTATGGCCAACACTACTGACATTGTGAGCTGGAATTCTTTGCTGTAATTTTCATTCTTCTTTTTACTCTTTATAACTTCCATGAATCAAAAAATGGTAATTGTATTCTAAGTAGAGCAGACATCAACATCTAATAGTAATTTTACATAGTTCATGACAGGAGGAATTAGTTATTGATTCAATTTTTTATAATGATAAAAATCAACAATTTGTAGTTATACATTTTGAGGACAATTCAATCAACTCTAATATCTTCTACTGATGTTTTGCATTGTTTCAATGTTGGAAAATCATGAGCCACAGATATAATAATGTTTTGTGGTATTTGTTTTGGCATTTTGCATTCCGAGTTCAAATCCCATAAAGTTCAATTTGCAGTTCCTCCTTTTGGGACCAATAAAATAAAGTACCAGTCAAGTACTAGAGTTTGATCTAATCAACTAATTCCCTCCCTCCCTCCCTCCAAATTTCTAGCCTTGTGCCTATGCTGGTAACAATTGTTAAGTCAAAGAAAGTCAAAGAAATGGTGAAGTGGGACAGAGTTCTTGCCTCATTATAGTCAGAATTCAAATTCTGCTGAGATTATCCCCCTAGAGGTTGATTGTTTGCTTCATACTCTTGTTTGATGAGGGGGGGAGTCATCCCAGGTTAGTGGCCCCAGAGGCGTCATCGTGCATAGAGCCGACCATATCCATCAGTACTCCCCCATCACTAGCGGTGCTGTGCCAGCCCTTCTGCATCTTCCAAGATGACGTTGAGCCTCTGGATCTTCCTTAATCATGTCCAGCCATCTGGTGCAATGCCTGTTCTAGCTCGCAGTTGCTGCGTTGAATGAGAGTAAGGTTCTGGCAGGATGATCCGGTGGCAAGCAGAGGACATGTAAGTACCAGCGCATGTGGTAGATAGCTATGAGGTGGGATAAATTACTGACCGCATATACAGAGATTAATTTAATTGAATTATAACTCTTCCTTACTGGTATATACTAATGTTAAAAATAATTATTATTACAACAGCAATGAGGGGGCAGTCAGTAGAGAACAGAATTCTCCATGATTTAACCCTTTAGCAGTTAAACTAGCCATATCCAGCCCTGTCATTCTACCCATTTTATGTTCAAACTGCCAAGATCTAAAACTAAACAATCACATCATTGAAATCTTGAAGCTACAAGATGATGCATAAGTAATTCAAAACAATGTCAACAAGTAAACATTACACTTGGCAGAGTAATCTGAAAACTAAAGGGTTAAAGTTACTTCACTGTGCTATGTTCAAATTCAATTAGAATCAACTTTGCATTTCATCTCTTTAGAGTAAATAAAATATAAGCTATATACAGGGGTTTCTCTTGTTATGGAAATTCTGGTTATGGAGGTTCTGCATTAAGTAGAATCACTGATTTCAGGTTATAACTAGTAATTCTACCCTTATGGAATCTTAGGTATATTTTAACAATCTAAAAACTAAACTCATGATATATATGTATAAAAAATACATTATTTTGTAACTCAATATTCACAACTGAAACAGAATTAAATTTAAACTCATGATATATATATGTATAAAAAATGTATTATTTTGTAACTTGGTATTCACAACTGAAGCAACATTAAATTAAAATCACCATCTGTGTATCATACTAAATGTATATACATTGTTAGAAGGCAGGAAGCTGTGAAATTATCTGAGATAAAATCCCTGCATAGACTTGTTGTGTAAAAAACAATATATATATATATATACTGGAGTGAGATAAATATCATTGCCACTGTGACTCATGAGAATGACAAATACATTTCACCTTTCTTGAGGTTTTACAGGAACGTGTGTTGTTTTCATGAATCACTGTAGCAACAATGTTCATCTTGCTTTGATATATATAAACGTTAATGGTGTGAAATTGTTATGATTTTTTGGACGTTAACTGATGAGGCTGTGGCAACACGTAGTGTGTGTATTATTCGTTCGTTCTGATTGTTCTTTATATAAATTATTAATATATATATATATATTGCATTTTTATCACAGCATGTCAATGAAGAGATTTTCTCTCAGACAAAAACCACAGCATCATGCCTTCTAATGGAGTATATATATATATATATGTATATATATATATATTTAGTATGAAACAGAAATGATAATTTTAATTTAATGCTGTTTCAATTGTATATACTGAAATTTTCCAGTCCAACAAGCTTCTACAATACCAGTGAATGTATTATTCTGTTTCCTATATATATATTTTGTTGTCTAGGGAGAGTCATTACGCCAATATCAATAACACACACACTGGTTCAATTCCACTCCTTTATTGGCGTAATGACTCTCCCTAGAAAAAACAAACTTTGTTTCAACACACGAATTCACATAATCTTGCAAACCAAATACACAAATACAAAAATGAAGTATATATATATATATATATTAAAGCATGAATTTCATCTAGGTAGGTAACAATCAAGCTTCAAGGAAGGCGAAATGCGCCTGTTGTTTACGTGAGTCAGTGCAGTGATGACGTTCACCTTGCTCCGATATATGTTGTGTTTTTAACACAAGTCTATGAAGAGATTTTATTTCAGACAATTCTACAGCTTCATGCCTTCTAACAGTGTATATACATTTAGTATAGTACACAGATGGCAATATTGTTTTGTAAATATTTCATGTATATTTCTTGTCTGTTGCTACTGCATTATTTCTTATCTATCGCTGCTGCAGTGGTGATTTCTTGACTAACACCACTGCTGTTTGAATTTTTCACCTATTGCCACTTCCATATATAGATTTCTTGTCTATCATGGCCACTGCTGAATTTAAATTTTACAAGTGTGTATGTACATTACAGTGCATTACCCTTATTCCTGTTAACTGGAAAGATGCCATTAAGTGAAAGTGAAAGCAGTAGTGCAAAAGGAGTCTTAAAGGGATTACACAGGATATTAAACTTGATGCTTTACAAAGGTTTGAAGTGATGCTTAATGTGGAATGGCTCCTGAGTGTGTGGGTTGACGATCAGACAGGATGCAATGTGTCAATAAACATGATAGTCATTCAAGTGAAAGCTATGAGTTTATTCCTACATCCAAATGTATTTCTCTTCAAACAGTATATATATATACACACACATATATAATGCAATGTATGTATTTAAAAAAAATTATTTTCAGTCATAAAAATGGTTGTATTATTTGGTTAATTCCCAAAATTATTCTGTAGAAACACATCTTAATCTATAACTTGGAAGTTAAATAGGAAAATAAGTTATGTTATAGAATTCATTTTATGGTAAAGCTTTTACGAATGCAACATTTCCCTAATCTAGGGGATTGATGTATACAGGACCTGATGCAGAGTTCAAAAACATAAATTTATGTTTTGAAATCCCCTTTAGGTCAACTTTGTAGTTTACCCTTCTTGAGCTGTTAAAGTAAGAACCAATAATACATTAAATTAAGGCAGTAGGCCAATTACTTTATAAAAATTGAC
Source organism: Octopus rubescens (assembly GCA_027564515.1). Lineage (NCBI taxonomy): Eukaryota > Metazoa > Mollusca > Cephalopoda > Octopoda > Octopodidae > Octopus > Octopus rubescens. Next base: position 35,309,409 of record JAOPUL010002961.1, read on the forward strand.
CTCATTAAAAAACAATTTTTGTTTTTTGTTGCTGCTTCACATCATTCCTGCTTTTTAGTCATAACCATCCTGTCATTATAAATATCTGCGACAATATTTTTAAGATAGTAGGGTACAGTTTGAGGAAAATTTTATTACTATTTCAAACAGGTTCAGCAACCACATAGAAGCCCCAACTCAGTTTCTTTATGTGTCATAAAGAAATTTGAGTTCAGACAGACAAAGAAATAAAATCAACTGATTGTTGAAATAACTTGTTATTAAGGTCTTATCAAAAAGCACTACAGAATGCATCACTAAAATAGAGTTACTCAGAGGCATTCATATTTTTCAATGTTTTGTAATTACTCATTGCCAGATACAGCTTGTATGAGTATTCTAAGAGGGAGAGGAAGACAGGCAAAGTTAGTGAATGTGAAGGTGTGTGTGCATATGTGTGTGTGTGTGTGTGCATACACATGCATTTCTTCTTTTTAATGACTATTTCGGGAAGTAACATGATAAGACTGTAATACTTTCTCAAAGTTATTGCACATCAGAATGGTAATATTAGAGTGGTTTCCTGTTGTCTTCTTTAGATAGACAGGCAATCCAAGGATTTTCTTCTCCAGGAAGAGTAAGGGAGGGTAAGATACATGGTATTCATGCTATGTAAGTTGAGTCGTTATGCAACTGGGATACAAAACCAAAGGTTTACTCAATGGCACCTGGTGCTTGTTTTATAGAGAATTTTCTTTTTTGTCATAATATTGATTTTTAACTTTTGATACATTTCCACAAATTTGTAGGGAATGAGGTATAGTTGACAGAATCAACCTTAATATATGTCAGTCATCCAGTGGCACACACAGCAGCATATTGGTTGAGAGGACAGCCCCCCCCCTCCGGTCACCAGCTAGGGATCAATCATCATCATCATCATCACCATCAATCCATATTTTATCAACACCAAATGGATTGATGGCAAAAATCATCCCCACCAAAGGTTTCATAAAATAATGTAAACATCAAAGCAATAACTGTCAATCCTCTACTCTTGTTAGATGTAATATTTTGTGCCAAAATTTGAAACCAATATTATTAATAAGAACATCTTGGATAAAGTAATCCTGAGTTCCCTATACATAAAATGAGATGGCTGCAGCTTGAGTAATTATCTCTCTAATATTTATACATGTATATTGAGTCTGCGAATGGTTAAGAAAAAAGTTGCATTGCTACTATTCAAGATTCATAGCACAGCACCTTGGGTGAGTGTTACACACACACACACACACACACACACACACACACACACACACACACACACACACACAGAGAGAGAGGCATGGTTATATGTATAAGAAGTTTGCTTTACAAGCATGTAGTTCTGAATTCAGTCCCACTGGGTTGTGACATCTTGGACAAGTGTCTTCTACTACAGTTTCAGATTAACCAAAGACTGAGTGGATTTGGTAGATGGAAACTGAATGAAGCTACTGGATGTGTGTGTGAGTAAGCCACTTCTTAGTAAGTAGTAAATTTCTTGGATGTTATCATGGAAGCCCTCAGACAGAGGACAACCATTAGCCATGGGGTTATAGTTACTGGCTTGTTTTAGAATTAGGTAAGCTTTGTTTATACCATTTTTCCTCAGTTTTTCCGGATTAACAAGTAAACAATGTGATCCCTGGAAAAAGTTGTTCAGTCACTTGAGGTGGTGCCACATCTATCCATCGCCATAGTTTGGAAAAGAATCAACCAATATCCAAGCCTGCTATAACATGCAGGACTGCATATACATACTTCCAGTTGGTCGAGCCTGTATGTCCCACTAATCCCTACTGCTGCAGGACTTCACCTAACCATAGTCTTTTTACTTTCCTAGAAGGTCCTGTGCGTTAAATTGATTTATAGTGAGTAAAGTGAGCACAAAACTGCACTCACTTTTCAAACAGAATAGCTTTCCTCCAAATGGCCCAACACTGGCTGGAAGAACCACTAGCCACAAGTTTTACATGAGTGTCCTGCTAGACAGATGTTCTGACAAGAATTAAGAGCTTATTGCTCCCAGATGGCCTTACAGCACACTTTTCACCATCATGAGTATTTCTATGTTCCTGTGCAGTATAGACACACATTACACATATGTACACAAATGGTGGAGGCCTGTGGCCTAGTGGTTAGGGTGTTGGACTCATGATTGTAAGATTGTGGTTTCAATTTCTGGACCTGGTGACGTGTTGTGCTCTTGAGCAAAACACATTGCTCCAGTCCACTCAGTTGGTAAAAATGAGTAAACCTGTGATGGACTGGCATCCCATCCAGAGATTAATATATATATGCCAGGGAAGTTGGGAAACCGTTCCTTACGAGCCTATAAGGCTTTAAAGGAATAACTACTACCACTACTATGCAGACATACATAATGACCCCCTTTGATCATGAATGACTATGGGTTTACACCTAGAAAGCTCCCCTCCTAGGCACAAGTCTGGGCAAGGTTGTTTGTGGAAGACAGTCACCCTTGCATACCAGTCACCCCTATCCATGCCGCCAGTGTTGTCCAAAGGAAAGGCAAAGGCCGATACAGTTTGGCACGAGTGATGTCGCAACTCATTTCTACAGCTGGGTGAACTAGAGCAACATAAAATAAAGTGTTTTGCTCAAGAACACAACGCACAGCCCAGTCCAGGAAATGAACTCACGTCACGATTGTAAGCCCAACGCTCTAACCACTGAGCCATGCACCTTACACACGTGCATATATATATATATATATATATATATATATATATGTATACACTACAATATGCACACATACACAATATATACTAGATGTGTGTGTGTGTGTGTGTTTATGTATGTTTTTGTATGTGTGTATATGTATAAATATATGTATAGGTGTGTGTGTACTACAGGCAGTCCTCACTTAACATCATTTTGTTATAACATCAATGTAAAATAATGTAAAACCAAAATAAAAATACACAAAATGTATGCCTGTCAAACTGAATATTTGTTTGCGCTTAGTGTTCTTTGATTCTTTTGTAACTTGCTGTGTTTTCGATTCAGTAAAATATAATTAAATAAATAAATAAAGCAAAAACATACAATGATTGATTACAATAGTAGTTATCAATTTTTTGTTTGTTTTTATTATTTAACAAGCATTGTCTAAGATACAACCTTTGTATGTCTACTGTCCACTTTACAAAGATACAACTATTTTAAGGTACAACAATACTTGGAATATAAAACAGCAGAGTTATTTGAATCTCATGATGACGAAATGTCTAAAGAGGACTTCAATGGAAGATAGAACAGCACTACGCTGAAGAAGATGTTAAAAGTAAGGAGCCAAAACCACCAAAAATTCTAGTAACAAAACATTTGTCTGAGGCTTTCCAATTTTAGATAATGCTATCGCCATTTTTTTCAAAAATAAAGAAAAAGATCTTCAAAGAGAGAGACATGCAAAAAGTAAACAGATTAATAATTGGATACAACTGCTACAAGAGATTATACCAACAGAAGTAAAATAATGCTTGACACCAAATCTTGGACATATTCTTTACGTAAATCTTATTGATTTTTATTAATCTTTCTAAATTGTATTCATTGCACAGATCTCATTCAGTGTTTAATTCTAGTAGTGTTTGGATTCTTTATTTAAAGTCTTTATTGGGTATCTTTGTGACTAGGAATATACCACAGAAATGTAATTCTTGTTTATATCATCAAACCAATGGCAAAATGGGTTTCACATTATGTCATTTCACTCAAAGTTGCATTTCACAAGGACCTATCAAAAATGTTAAGTGAAAACTGCTGTGTGTAAGTGTGTGTGTGTGCAAATATATGTATTCATATATATATATATGTATGTACATAAATGCATTTGTATAAATACATATGTATATACTTATATTTATACATATATGACTATATATGTGTATACACATGTGTGTGTATTATATATATATATATCTACACACACACACACACACACACACACACACACACACACGTGTCTGTTCCTCTGACTCATTTTTTCAGAGACCCCACCTTACCTTTATTCACCATACTCTACCTCATCTCTAACCAATCCTTGCCCTCCCCGTACACTCTTACAATCTCTACTCATCCACCCTTACCTTACTTCTTCTATCCCCACTAAGTTATATTCATTTTTTTTTGTACCACGAAGACACACTCTGACACCTTGTCACTACCACCTTTATCTCTCCTTCCTGTTCCATCCTAATTACTCCCACTCACTTATATAGTGCAAGGAAGTCATGTATCTCTTCTATGGCAAGAAACTTGTTCCTGCCTCTTCATACTTCAACCTCTCAACACCTAGCATTAGGTCGCTTCCCTCTCTGCTTGCTATAGTCCCACTCAGTTGAAAAGGATCTGAGTTTTACAAACTACATGGTGACTTCATTAGTGCTGGAGCCACTGGAAAGGCATCCAGTACACTCTGAAACTGAGTCAGGTCAGAGATCTCAGCATATGCTGATTAGACCTGCTGCTGGTACCATGTAAACCATTACTAACTGTTCCAGGATTGGCTGGTCAGCAACTAAACTGGCTCTCCCACTTGAGTAGCTTGCTACTCTTGTGAGGAGGGCGTCTGGACACCCAGCAGAACTAAAAGCAAGACCTGTCAAAGAGCAGATGATCTCCTTGTGGGCCAACGGCCATCCAGTTGGGGTAGGCAATGGCAAACTACCCCAATATCTCTGTTCTGATTTTCTCAGTGTTTTCTTGGCAAAGTAACACTATGGCTTCATTCCATGGGAGAACTCCCGCTTAATCGAGAAGACTTTTTATAGTAGTGTCATCAATGCACTATAAAAATCTACGATACATGACAATGATGACTGTGTGTAAAGTGGTTGGCATTTGGAAGGGTATCCAGCCACAGAAACCATTCCAAAGCAGATATTGGAGCACAACACAATCCTCTGACTTGGAGGAGGAACCTGTTGAATCATCCAACTCATGCCAGCACATGGAAGACAGACATTAAATGATTATGCACACACACACATGATGGGTCTTTCAAGGCTTTGGTCAGCTCAGGGCTATTGTACAAGATACATGCTCAAGGTGCCATGCAATGGAACTGAACTAGAAACCATGTAGTCGAGAAGCAAACTTCTTAACCACCCAGCCATACTTGCACCTACATATACATGTGTGTGTGTGTGTGTGTGTGTGTGTGTGTCAGTGTGTCTATGCATGCATATCTCCAAATTGGGAAATGATTGCTTAACTCACAGTATACTGCTAGCCCTTCCTCCCACCTACTTTCATACGAGTCACCTCCTTCCCCACTTTTTTCTCGTTTCTCTCTTTCTGTTAGTAACTCACACCATCTCTCTCAACCCACACTCTCTAAACCTCTCATTCACTGCAATAACCTCTACTTCCTGTCATTTCTTCATCAGCTGTCTATAAACAATTCAAACAACCAGCCAACAGCAAAGAAATATTAAACAACCTGCATGTGTGTGCGTTATTGCGTGCACAGGTGCATGTGTATGCACGTGTGCATATGTGTATGTGTATATACACATACATAAAGCACAAAAAGATAGATAGATACATAAATATGTACAGAGAGAGAGAGAGAGAGAGAGAGATAGATGATAACTATATCACTTACTCCCTCCTATCACAGACAGCAGTAAATCTATTTACACACACACACACACACACACGCACGCAAGTGTGGCTATATACGTGGTAAGAAGTCTGCTTCCCAACCACATAGTTCCGGTTTCAGTCCCATTGTGTGCACCTTGGGCAAGTATTTTCTACTATAGTTCCAGGCCAGCCAAAGCCTTGTGAGTGGATTTGGCAGACAGAGGCTGAAAGAAGCCTATTGTATATATCAATGTGTGTGTCTTTGGGTTGGTGTTTGTCCTCAACCACCACTTATGTATATATCTATGTGTGTGTGTCTGTGTTGGTGCTTGCCCTGCCACCATCACTTGACAACCGGTGTTGGCTTGCTTACATCCCCATAACTTAATGGTTCAGCAAAACAAGGCAGATAGAATAAGTAGCAGGCTTAAAACACATGAAAATAGTACCCAGTACTCTGTAAAGTGGTTGGCATTAGGAAGGGCATCTAGCTGTAGAAAACATGCCAAAATAGACACTGGAGCTTGGCACAGCCCTGTAGCTCGTCAATTCCTGTTGAAGTGTCCAATCCATGCCAGCATGGAAAAAGGGATATTAAATCATGATGAGATGATATAATGTTTATATAATTGATGTATGTAAGCATATAAGCAATAAATAATTAACAATTGATTTTCAAAAAGAATAAAATAATATACACTAGTAGTAATACTGCCCAGAGCAAGGTGCTTCTCTCAAGTATTTATCAATGCTAACACTTGAGTCTCTGAAATCAATTTTCAAAAACCTAAGAGGTTAAAAGCAATCATTAAATACATTCTGCCATTCAAAGACTTGTGTACTCATTGTTGGGTCCATAACTTGAAATACATAATTTTAATCAGACAGCATAGAGAATTCATTATTCTTATAAATCAGGTATTGGAATATTATAAATCATGTATTTTAAAAATCAAGTCTTTGAATTTTTTTTTTACAAAGTTTAGAAATTTCGAAAAAGTTAAATTTTAACAAATTCTTGCTCAGCATATAAAAATATTCAGAAAAATATATTCATTAATATTAATTCTAAGTAAACAATGAAAAAAAAAATAACCTTTCAATTCCCACCACCAAGAAAGAAATCATATAGAGTGGAGGCTTTGAGAATATAAATTATTGACAAGGAATGAAAGTCTGTTATAAAAGAAATAGCTTTTGAAGAACTCTCAAGTTTACATGACTTAAATGAGGTACTTATGAAAGATGAACAGATAATAATCATTAATGAAAGTTGACAGCAAAAATAAATTGGGGTAGAATGCATAATGTAAGATAATTACAGCGAGATCACATTGCTACATTTTGTAAAGGTTACTTCAGTAAATCTACAATATGTCTCTTAATTTTTAAGAAATAATATTCTTACACTTAATAGCTAATCAAATTATATCATTAACAAAAGATGAAGATATTTAATAGTGAATTGTAAGCAATTTAATATAAATACACCAAATTCCACTTTAATTTCTAACTAGCACTAACACACTATCTTAAAGATAACATTTTATTAGTGACATGGACTTTTATATAGAGAGAGATTATTTAGTGTACGTTTTTTCATGGGAATAAATGAGAATTACTGATGATGGGGATTTGTATGGTTATTATTTAGCCTCAGTGTAGCCCTTACTGAGTAGACTTATGACAAAAGCTTTCAAGCAATTACCATTTGTTATATTCTCTTATCTCATCTTTTATACAGACACAGTATCTAGGATCATGTAATCTAATATGTCCTCTTTTAATATAGATAGGATGTAACGAAATTTGGCTGCTATTTCTAGCAGGTCAAGTGACCGTGTTGAGATTACCTTGTGTGTTGTTGTTGTTTAGTTCTAAATCAACTCTAACCAAGCAGACCTATAATGAAAGACTTTCCAGTCATAGCTATCAGTCTCTTTTTACTTTTGAGGAGTGAGTGGGAGGGGTTTGTGATTACATTACCTAGTCTGTGTCCTTCCCTGTTTAAGACTAGAGTATGGTTTATAGAAGATATGGCTGTTGTTTTGATTACTTCACATAGCTTCCCCCCCTGGCGTTTAGCCTGACCTACTTATGGTTTGATTATTATTCTATACAAAATCACAACATAAATTCAGTGCAAAAGTGTTTAGAAAGAGTCTTAAAAAGAGTGATGTGAATAAGCTGAATTCACCAATTCATTTTATAGCAAAGAGTGACTTATGATACTATTTTATTATATAAACCGATGAGAATTATTTGCTCCAATACTTGGCTGGTGCAAAGGTAGCTTTTCCAAATGTATTGTAATACTAGCCTTGGCTTGTTTTAATGTTGCCTAGAGCAACAACAACCAGAAAATGCTATATCTTGTGAAATAACAATATGATTCAAAGCAGAGTCTTATTCAGTAAAGGCCAGGAAAATTGCCTTCACAATTAAAATACTAAGCGACATCAAATACTTTATTCATCAATGCTTATATGTGCCGGAAGCAAAGGAATATACTAGCAGTGTTTAATAAGAGCAAAATAAGATATATTTTTGCAATCTAATTTCAAGAAATTTGGCTGAACAAAACTGATAAAATAGACTAAAAAGTAACTTTTCTGTATTATCTATAGATTTTTTTAAATTTTTTTTTATCAAGAATATAGCTTTATAGATAAAAAAAATAAATTAAGTAAATGCTATCTATACAAAAGTATGCCTGCCTGATTAGAAATGTCTTGCATTCTATGCCAATAAGAATGTATATTGAATATGTTCTGTAAATTTTTATAACATTTAGTATTTTAGCTGATATTTCTGTCAGAAATAGTATACAAATGACTGACTTTTGAAATAATCCTGATCATCATCATCATTATTATTATAATTTTATGTCTGTTTTCCTATACTGACACATATAAGATGCACTTTAAAACAAAGTACAATAAGCTACCAATACAAATATGTGTGGATATGACGATGACTCAGTTTTACTAGCTGCAAAAAAGTAGACATGAAATATCAAAGCATTCCAGTTATTACAGAATATGTGTAGCTGGACTCAAACCTACTACTGTTAACAATTACATGCTGTGATCCAAACAAGCAGTTGGCTGGATAATTGACAATGGCATGCACATTTTCATCTGGTTGTTGTTAAAGGTAACTTAACTGTGTAACCATTTAAGACTGATAAACAAATTAAAGACGACTGAATTTGTGAGTTCCTTTCAAGTAATACATCAACTACTTTTATATATTAAAGATCTAACTGGACAAGACTGATCTGTGCTAATTAAAAGTAATTGTCTGTTGACTGCACATCAGTCTCTACTACATTAAATATCACACAGAAAAATCATATGAATGACAACTGTAATTAGTACCACACAGACATTCTATTACTAATCTGAAAAGGACATAGCACGACACCAGTAACAGTTCTTTGTCCTCAGTTCAATAATATTTGCTTCATGATTTTAGTTTGATAAATATTTGTGGAGAGAATAGTTACCAAGAACTAAGCAAATAAATATTGGAGGATAGTAGGAAAAAAAAAAAAAAATCAATTTAGCCTTTACGAAGTAGACATGAGCTATTAATGGTGATAGTGAGGTTACTGACTATACATTAATATATCATTTGCAATACATCTAATCTTTGCTGTTGTGGTAAAATAGATATTAATACTATGACAATGACACTGTATTCATAAATTTAAACTACTATTATTTTTTTGGCTTTCTTGAATGCAAAATTATATTTTAAAATTTATTCAATGAGCAGAAAATAATATTAAGAATTAAGAAATTATAAATTCTCTCCTCAGCATGGCTATTCAGGTAATGCTAATAGTTCCTAGAACTACAAGAGCTGTGCTATGACTTCTCTTGAGTTTTTTTTTTTTTGAAGAATAGATACAAAGCTCTCCAAATGTGACAGAAAAAAAGGAGAGAAAGAAAAGTCTTGAGAAGGTTTGTATCTACATAAAGAATATAACCAGATGTGTTCAACTATGAATATTTGTATGGCTGCAAGCAAATGCTTGTAAATACATTTAATGAGTAAAATCCAAACTGAAGCAGTTGAAAGAAAAATTGAAATGCTACAGCTGAAGTAGAAAGAAATTCAGCCAAGCAATATGTGATGGTAGCGGTGGGAATGGGGCATTTCTTTAACAATACAGCTTTCAAGTTATCGAAGCGAATGTACAAACATAATTGATTCCAGTGGCGGGAAACGTCCAAGTGAATGGTTGAAAGAGTTTAGAGAAATAGCTACAAAGCCAAATAGAAGAGTTGGCAGGCAGAACTTCTAGTTTTTAGGTTCACTCACAACCGTTAGACAAAACAAGATTTGAAAAAGTTCAAAATATTTTTTTTGTTTTTGAAAGCAACTCAAAACATCATTTCCAACAACAAAGGAACACAGAAACTAAGCAGTTAAGAGCTACTGAGATGAAATATATGAGAAAAGTCCATAAATTCCAGCTGGGCTTAATATTTTTTCTATTCTCATTCCAAATTATGTTGAATATGCATTGTATATCTTAGAGAGAGATTGTAATATTTTATGCTAAAAAAATATTTAAGCAAATCAAGAATTAAAAGTCAGTGATCATTTAATGATGAATTAATGGTTACTTTTCATTCTTGAAAATAAATACCGTTATTCTTTTGTGTTTCAGCCCAAAGGCTGTGGACATGCTGAGATATATTCAACTCCAGAAATGGTGACCATAAATTTAAACCTGCACATGTACACATAAATGTTTCTATGTGTGAGCACATATAAGCATATCAGAGCATGTTTATAAATGCTATGAGTGACCACATGTATATGTGTGAGCACTCACATATGCATGAGCACACATATATGCAGGAGTGCTCAGGTATATAACTTTGGATGATACAGGAAATATATAAAAATATGTAATAATTTATTCCTTGGTAATTAAAATATGCCAATCCACAAGATTTAAAAGCAGGTGTAATGGTTGTTCTCTAACTCCTTGTTTGAAAATACCTACGTGTGATCAAAGGCATTCCAGTCATGACCATCTAGTCTTTTTATTCTGAAACTACATCCTGTTCCACATCAACAATGTGCACCTCCTTTTTTTATAGACAATAGGGTGAGATATGAACAAAATTTGGCTGGAATTTCTAGTAGGTTGGGCAACTGTATATGAGTAAGCAGTGCACAAGTTCAATGGGTGAGTGTTAAGTCTAAACTCCATAACAAACCAACAAGCCTGTTAAAGTTTACAGTAATGCCTAGTTATGTAAGGTTGATCATAAGTACTTGTAAACTTGTGAGACTTTTTTTAAAAAAGCTATATAAGAGAGTGGGGAAGAGACATGAGGGGATTTTAAGCATTTAAAATTAACTTAATCAGAAATGAGGGTATCAACTCCTTACCCCACTCCCAAATTACAACAGATGCTTGTTCTAAGTATGCTAGTATCAGGCACCTAAAAGTGATACACTTTTATTATTAGAAAAAGTAAAATATTCTGTGAGGAAACTAAAAAATATGGTGTACAGAAAGGAAAAATAAATACAAAAACAGAGCAACTGCTGTTACTAGTTTTTATCACAAGAGGCTCTTTGATTGTTTTTTCAACTGAGTCCATAGCCAGATTTTTATGTCTTAGTATGCCACTACCAAACGTTGATCTATATACAGAATTTTCCATGAGAGAAAGATATAAACTACCATATTTTCTTAACACATTTTTGTGAGGTTTCTCTTTTAGAAATGCCAACAAAGCCGCAATAAAATATTGGCTATCATATTTTATGCTGATGCCTAAATTTGTACATCTAATCATCTAATGCTAACATGACGAACTTAAAATATGTTTATGAGATTTCACAAATGGTGGATGATCTTCAAACTATTCACCTCACCTTCAATTGTTTACAATTCTGTGCGTTCCATCTGTCTACATTATTTGTGGTTTAATTGAAAATCAGCCAACTCATTGATTGTCTCCAGGTGTCAGTTTCTCTCACACTTTTGGAAGTAGTGAATTTAGAACAAAGGTAAATATATATAGTGTGTGTGTGTGTGTGTGTGTGTGTGTGAAGTTAATGTTTAAAGCAAGTAAAGACTGCAAAAATGCTATTTAAGCACAATGTTCCTATGATCAAAGGAATTCTAGCTGTGACTATTCTGTCTTTTTATATTCTTTAGGTATAAGGTTCTAGGTTTGATCTCAATAGGTGACATCTTGAGCAAGTGTCATCTACAATAGTAATAGATTCACCAATACTTGTATGCAAAATTTGGTAGATGATCCTGTGGAATTCTGTCACATATATACAAATATGCGCATGCATGTATGCATGTGTATACACACATGTATGTATACATGTGCATACCAGTGTAAAATTTGTGTGTCAGCCCCTTTATGCCAAACAAAGGTCAAACTAAGGCATTGATATACAGAGATTGATAAGCATAAGTACTACACTAAAATAAGTAATGGACTCAATACGAAAGGCAGCAAACACTTGAAGGTGATTCCCCACTATAACCACATTAAAATTACCTAAGTCAGTAAAAGAAATAATTCTCAAAGAGAATTCTCTGATCTTAAAAGGAAGAACACCTGTACAGTAAAGATACAGGACTAATAACAAGAGTCATTAGTTGAAATACAGCCTACATTTCTATTTCTCAGTTTATCTAAATGACAGTAGTTTCAATTACAACTTTAGTGTTGAATAGTTGCAGTAGATAGACATTCAGAAAAATAATTTTGGTTACAGAGCTAATTAGAATGGTGAAATAAGGTACTAACAAACAGCTAGAACAGACATGAATTACCAAAGTAAGATGGAACAGTAGCAGTTAAGAAGGTAACATTCTATAATATTCAATAAATCCTGGTATAAAACAAAAGAAAATAAAGCAAAAACTTACTTTCTCTCTCTTTATAAGTTGTGGATGAACAAATTTTCTGTACAAGAAACTGGATCCCTTGGTAACAGGAGATAACAACCATAGTACGAATACTATTTTTATTTCGTAATAAAATGGAAGCCTGAAATAAAATGAAATCAGATAAGGAACAAAATAAAATATCTTTCAGATGAGATAAAAGAAATTCTTAATGCTTTCAAAGTATAGAATTGACTAGAATATCTGAAATTTTGTTTATAGTAAGAGGCTAAAGTTGCTGAAAAAAAATTATGTCTGAAGATAACTAGGTGTAAATATTATTTAATGTTTTTTTTAAACTGTTTCCTACATATCTTTGGCATTATCTAGCAACTATGATTTATATAGTAACTAATATTGGTGTTTCCAACAGAACAAAACTAGGAAAACATAAGACATGGTTGGCATGAATTGATTAAAATATTTAAGTACGTTCCGATATGAAACTGTCAGCACATGTAAATTAACATTTGGTGTTTAACTAAGTACATTTTAACTTCATATATCATAATACACCCAAGTTTGCCAATATTTTTATCTTTGCATTTTATCTTTTACTTTACTTGGCTTTTTATTTTTCTAACTTGCTTGTATCCAATTACTAAAGAGACATTTTATTTGCATAATCTATTAAAAAAAATCTCACCGTTGAGGATGCTTATAATCTTTCAAAATTACTAAGTAAATAGTTTTTGGAATTCAATATTATACTCTGTTGTGTTTCTCATGAGGAGATATTTGTCAGTTTTGGGGGGTGTGGAGGCTGGAATTTGTGTGTTGAGAACTGCTGGTTCCCACAACTTAAAAATGAATGCTCTCATCAACATATAAGTTTGAAACTTTGATTTTCATTGTTTTTAACTTTTAATGATAATATATTAATTAACTCATTTGACACCAAACCACCTGAGACTATGGTACAAACTTTGTGTTTTAAAGTGATCTAAATTAAAACCTTCTATCCAAGTTTCACGTTAATTTATTATCCAAAATCTAGCTTAATACTGACAAAGTTATTTTCCTAAATTCTTCATTATTTTCAAAATTAATCAAAATAAAGGCAGTCTATTTCAACAGAGAGTTAAAACTTTCCAGTGGTCTCTAACAGAAAATCAGAAATGGCATGCAACTGAGAATTATAAATTTTGTAAATTTGGCAAAATCAGAGTTCTACTAAGGAAGCTTAATTTCTATTCAATTTCACCCCAGATGGTAATTTAAATATATTTGAATTACAATTATTTTTCATCCATTAAAATTTTCAATTTCCTCTGTATCATTTGTTACATATCATTTGCTATGAATTTTGTATTAAAAACAAAATAAAAGCAAGATGTAAAGTTTATTTGCACTTAAGGATGGGTTACTTTGCTTTATTCTCATCCCTACAATTTATCAACAAATCTATTTCACACAAGATAACTTTGTTTTTATCTTTTGTATATTTTCCCCAATACTTTTTTCTTTTCTCTTGACAGAAAATTGTAGAAAAAAAAAGGAAAGTAAGATAAGTAAGTTTATTACTTCTTCCTTTGTTATTGCATTAATCCTCAACATAATGTTTTTCTAGTTATGTTTTGTTTTTAAAGTGATTAATTTGATTTGCTTAGCCATATATATCTTTTGTACAAAGAAGCAATAACATTTTCAAAACTAGAGAAAGATTTTAGATGCCCTTTCTATGTGTGAAGTAGTTATAGAAAGAGAGGGAAAGTGTGATGTGGGATATAAAAATATGTAAAGAATATTAGAAGCTAAATAACTTCATGAGAATTTCTGAACATATGGATATAAAAAAAAAAAGAGCACAATATTAATCAAAATAGTTAAAATTTTAAAGCTAACATAAACTACTGATAATTATGAATTGTTCCCAGTACTTTGGGAATACCAATAGATATAATTTCAAACCAAGTGGTTTTAGAAATACAATAAAAAAAAAACCCCAAAAACCTTAATACATTCAGTAAAATCAATAGTGGTATAATATATTTTGTAAATAAGTGAACATTGTTAAAAGAGAACTGTTAAAGCTAGTTATTTAAAGTATTGAAGTTTATAGTTTATCTTTACAACTACTCAGAGACATCAGAGTTATGGGGGCAGAAATTACAATTCTCTATTGCTTCAACAATCTTTCTCCTACTCATCATACTAATAATGATGATGATTTCAAATTTTGGCACAAGACCAGAAATTTCGGGGGAGGGGGTAAGTCGAATACATTGACCTCAGTGCTCAGCTGGTGCTTATTTTATCAACCATGAAATGATAAAAGGCAAAGTCGGCCTTGGCAGAATTTGAACTCAGAACATAAAGACACAAAAAAAATGTTGCTAAGCAGTTTGCCCGGTGTGCTAACCATTCTGCCACCTCACTGCATTCTTCATAATAATAAAGACTTAACTTGAAAGCAAGTTTTATGCAGGTACTTTTTACTATTTTTGTTATTGGTAACACAATAAATGTGTATTAAAATTGACATTAAATATGAAAATAGGAAAAGTGCAAGTGTGTAGCTTCCACATGTTTATACATGTGGAAGCTACGCAGACTAATTTTCAAAAGGATAAAGAACAACAAAGAGAAAGAAAGGGTAGGCAAATCACTTCTTAAAGAAACTAGGCCATATGGAACTAAATAACTAGTGTGATGTGGATGCATTGAAGAAAAATGGATGGTAATCAGTAAGTATAGAAGACTTGGCTGATAAAGGATAGGTAGTATAACAGAAGATCAAAGGAGAAAGTATTTCAGAGCATTTTATATTAATGGAAAGCACATATATAATGAATATTTATGAACATTTTAACTTATACGAAAGCCATGGGAAGTGGATCTGCCATAGAGAAAAGAGAAGAAAATACTGTTAATGGGCATTTCAGATTTATAAAACTACCCAAGTGTAAGGAAGAGTATAAGCAAGGAAATGAAAACTAGTATTTGGTATTACAAAGGTTAGTAGACTGTGCTTAATGGACAAATGATTCAAACAAAAATTTAATTATTGAAAGTGTATTGCAATTCAGAATTCGAGCCAGCATAATAATATATACAGGAAAAAAAAAAGAAAAATAGAAAATAAGACAGCCAAGTGAATCAATAATTGAAAGGTCAGACTATAAGGTACATTTCTTAATAATGTTTTTAAGTTTTTCTTTCCATTTTACAAAAGCAAAATGTTTTTCTGAGTATTTCTGTTAAAGAAATTATATCTATGGTCTTCAGGGAAAGACTTATAAGATTTAGAAAAATACTGACAACATTGGAATAAACATTCAAATGAGATAAAGGATTATACCATATAATACTTAATTTCCAATTTTTTTTCTTTTTGTATTTACAGCTATTAGAGCTGTTTTATATGGAATGTGTTCTATTTTTGAAGTTATGTTTTTAATGTGCCATTGTAATAATGAAGAGTGCAGTTAAAAGATTCCTTGTCAGAGTACAAGCTGGATATGTGCTTACTAATATTATTAACCTATATTTTTAAGGATTATTAGGGATACAGTTGAAATTATATTAACATGCTGCAGTTTCTCTTTAGGTTTACTATATCTTTTACTCGTTTCAGTCATCAGACTGCGGCCATGCTGGGGCACCGCCTTGAATTTTTAGTCGAATGAATTGACCCCAGTACTTATTTCAGGCCCGGTACTTATTCTATCAATCACTTTTGCCGAACTGCTAAGTTACGGGGACGTAAACTAACCAACACCGGTTGTCAAGCAGTGGTGGGGAACAAACAGACACAAGGACACACACATATAGATATATACATATATACGACGAGCTTCTTTCAGTTTCCGTCTACCAAATCCACTCACAAGGTTTTGGTCAACCCAAGGCTATAATAGAAGACACTTGCCCAAGGTGCCACGCAGTGAGACTGAACCCAGAACCATGTGGTTGAGAAGCAAGTTTCTTACCACACGGCCACGTCTATCTATCTATATATATATATATTAATTATCTGCACAAGCATATTCTTACATCAGCTTATATATTCAATAATACTAACCTCTCCAAATTCATAGAAAGTACCATCCTCTTTTCGAATGTCGTGCTCCTTTAGATATTTAATAGCATCTTTATAATCCATTCTTTTGAAAGGACGTTTAGGAGGTTTGAAATTCTGGAGAAGAAAAAATGCAAAAAAAATCAGTTGCAATAAATACATAGACATAACTTTGAGAATGTCAGGTAGAAGAAGGGAGGGAAATTTGCCAATATAAACTTCAAAGAAATTATTATGTGTCCTTAAACATGTTGCATTTATGTTGTTAGTCATGGTCAACCTGGTTTAACCCTTTAACATTTAATTCTGCCATGTCAGGTGACACATTAAAAACACTCGTGCTGGTGACACATTAAAAACACTCGTGCAGGTGACACGTTAAAAACACTCAACACTCGTGCCAGTGACACGTTAAAAACACTCAACACTCGTGCCAGTGACATGTTAAAAACACTCAACATTCGTGCCAGTGACACGTTAAAAACACTCAACACTCGTGCCAGTGACACGTTAAAAACACTCAACACTCGTGCCAGTGACACGTTAAAAACACTCGTGCTGGTGACACGTTAAAAACACTCGTGCCGGTGATACGTTAAAGGCACCCGGTACACTCTCTGACCCAAATATTCTACCTGTTTTATGTTAAAACTAACCAGAATAAAACTCTCACACCTACCATACAAGTCATTCTAAAAATCGGTGACACGTTAAAAACAGTTGTGCCGGTGACGCATTGAAAACAGTCATGCCGGTGACGCGTTGAGAACACTTGTGCCAGTGCCACATTAAAAACACCCGTGCCAGTGAAAGGCACCTGATACACTCTCTAGAGTGGTTGGAGTTAGGAAGGGCATCCAGCCATAGAAACCATGCCAAAAAACAGACTGGAGTCTGATGCAGCTCCCTGGCTTGCCATGTCTCCAATCAAACCGTCTAAGCCATGCCAGCATGGAAAACGGATGCTAAATGATGATGATGATGATGATGATGATGATGACCATTGAAATCTTGAAGCGACAAGATAATGTGTGTTTAAATCAAACCAATGTGAATAAATAAGCAATACATTTGACAAAGAAATCTAAATGCTAAAGGGTTAAAAAATATATATCAACCCCACTTCATATTTGATGGTTTCTAATACAGAAGTTGGTTTTTTTATAAAATCTGTCACAAATGCTAAAACAAAACCATGATAATAAAAGTGAATTGGGGACGATTTTTGAGGTATTTTTGTACAAAAGGAATTGATCTTTCATAACAGATAAAACATGACTTAACAGCAACATTTCACTCATACAAATAATAGTTGCATGGTGGAGAGACACAGTGTGTTTGCTAAAGTAGACTAAAAGACTGCATTCATGGAGATATGTATTGTTTCTAACTGTTCTATTGGTTACTTTTATTAGAATCTGAGAATCTAATAAAACTAAGCAGAGCTGTCTATGAGTAAATATAATATTTACTCATCTTAAATTTCAAATAATTGTAAGAACTGATTGGAGTCTTCATTCAGCCATTCTGTCTGTGGTTGATTATGCAACATCAATAGACCAATATATATATATATATATAAATAGAAGATGAAAATGAATGGTATTTGGTAATATTTATTCTCCATTACAAATGTTTCATTATCTAATAAAATCAATAAATGTATACAGACAGATAAAGCAAATCACTGGACAGAAAGAAACCATCAAATACACACACACACACACACACACACATACTGTAAGTATGGTGATCTCAGTTGCAGTCACTTCAGCTAGTGTAAACTTTGCTAGGATGATCTCACTAATCGTGATTTTATTTATACTATAATGACCTCAGTTGCCATGTGCTGGGGTTACATCATCATCATCATCATCATTTAGCATCCGTTTTCCATGCTGGCATGGGATAGATGATTTGACTGGAGACTGGCAAGCTGGAGAGCTGCACCAGATTCCAGTATGTTTTGGCTTGGTTTCTACGGCTGGATGCCCTTCCTAATACCAACCATTCCAGAGAGTGTACTGGGTGCCTTTAATGTATCACAGGCACAAGTGTTTTCAACGTGTCACTGACACGAGTATTTTAAACGTGTCACCTGCATGAGTGTTTTTAACGTGTCACCTGCACGAGTGTTTTTAACGTGTCACCTGCATGAGTGTTTTTAATGTGTCACCTGCACAAGTGTTTTTAATGTGTCACCTACACGAGTGTTTTCAATGTGTCACTGGCACGAGTGGTTTCAATGTGTCACCGGCACGAGTGTTTTCAACGTGTCACCAGCACAAGTGGTTTCAATGTGTCACCGGCACGAGTGTTTTCAACGTGTCACTGGCACGAGTGTTTTCAACGTGTCACCAGCTACATCTTTATAAAATATTATCAGAACTATATTTAAAGATACTTACTGGGTTGAGTTCATAGACAAGATGTCCAAGAGGAGATTTCAACACTCTGTCAACAACATCACAAACAAGAAACTCCACACGATCAATAAGTTCATCAAATGTAATGAAAGGGCACTCAGCTTCTACATGGGTGTATCTGGGGGGAAAAAAACAAGGAAACCATAATTATTATTGAAGTAGATTGATAATAAAATTTACATGTTGAAATAAAAAGAGAGAAAAAAGTTTTCAGCTTGCATTTGTTATACATAGTGTTGTTAATCGTGTACAGACAGTGAAACGGGTGCATGATCAGTGAAATAATACAAGGTCAGTGAAATACAGTGGGATGATGACGTATGGCTAGTGAAACATAGCTCTGTGATGGTGGATGGCCAGTAAAATGCAGAAGTGTGATGGTGCATGGCAGTGAAACATAGTTTTATTATGGTGTCTGGTTAATGAAACATGGTGGGGTGATAGGAGGATATGCAATAATCTATATAAACATAAGAAGCATTATCTGCATAGGTATGAATTTTTTTCCCTCACACCAATGGAATTAAGAAAAGTCTGACAATTGTTGGTCTGACGGACAAGAAAATATAGACCTACAACAGAAGGACATATTGACCCTTGAATAGACAGGGACGGACTATAATCCATAATATTCTAATGCCATATCACTCAGTGACCATATCTCAGATATAATATAAAGTATATGCTAACCAAGTTTGTTTCCATAACCTCATCATTTTCCAGTGCTAGCATGGATTGAATAGCTATATAAATACAAACATCTTTTCAAGATCCTGGAGAAGTCTTGTTTTGTTTTTCTTTATACCTGTTTGTCATTTTCAATAGTAAACATTGTTTCTTTGTCTAGATGAACTGAGATGGGGGAATATATTTTGTATCAGGGCTGTCAATGTAGAAAGAGAAGTACATTTCCTGGAGTTCCTACATAGGGCAGGTCCTATTGTTTTAAAGGTACTGTTTTAATGATGTAAATAGAGCAGCATATTTTTCAGGATACTATTTGAGAAACAGTAGCAAGAGGCTATAATCTGTATAGTACTACAGTCATTGCCACACAACTAATCCTCACCACCACTAGCAACAAGTTCCATCACAACAGCTACCTTCATACTCCTACAATTGCCTCCACAATTACAATCAACACTACCACACCACTTCTTGCAATTAAAACCACTATTACAGCCAACACTCACACAGATATAGCCACCATATACCCACTTTATAGTGTAGCGTGTCAGCTATAACAAGATGACACAGTCGTATTGTGGCTGTGTCAACCAATCAGAGCCAGACGTGCATTAACACGAAAAGGCAATTCCACTGCCAGTTAAGCCGCGTCTGGTTTTCAGTTAGCTTCGGACAACAGCCCTGTTAACATCACTTCACACTAACTTGCCATCAGTCTGGATTCAGAGATTTAATCAATGACAACAATATCTGCTAAGTCCTCTCCACCAACTCAGCAGCTCAACTATCTAGCTACTCTCAATATCCTCTTGCTCAGATAACAGGTCAGCTCTCATTTACCACCAAAAAATAAATATGTCTATAAACACACCTTCTGATATTGTATTTATGTATACACACTCACACTCATCTACAATAACAACATAAAAATGTATTTCTAAAATAGTAAGAAAAATAATACAGAAGGATATCAGTTGTTTGAACAAAGCTGACCACTGCGCATCAGACAAGACACCAGATCACGATTCTTTAAAGGTTCACATCTTACCCATTTACCTCCAGTTATACCTGGCCACTTTACATATCACACCAAGTTTCAAACCAAAATGGTAGCTTTTATATAGTCACTTGGCCTGCAGGAAATAACTCAAATTACACCCTGCTGCCTTAATAATGGACAGGTCAGATTGGATAGATATGTCATAGAAACATAGAAACACTGTGTTTGGGGGAAAAGGGATAGTCATGCTTTAATCATAGGCCTACTTGATCAGAACTGATGTGAATCTAAGCAAAAATTCCAAGTTTTGGATAGGATTTGAACCTATTGAATACAAACCGGCTGCTTTATGGACCTTAAATACTCAAAACTGATTTTTTTTTTTTTCTTTTTTTTTTTCCCCTTCCACTAATAGTGGTATTTCTTTAAATAACATTTAAATTAAAGTTTTCATATATAACATATAAACATGCAAAGAAATAAGAAAAAAACCCCAATAAAACAAACCAAAGAAACAACAACAATTCAACACCAGGTACTTCAATTGATCTCACAGTGCAACTAATTAATTATAAAAATATAAAAGAAATAATCCTTCCACATACTCAGAAAGATGTCGTCTTGTACGAGACAATTCGGCACGGAATGATGGAGCAATGCAAAATGTGTCACCAAGAGAAGGAAGACATGTTTCCAAGTAAAGTTGTGAGGATTGAGTTAAATATGCCTGAAGAGATAAAGAAACAGATAAATAGAACAAGTATGGATTATATATTTAAGATGAGCAGCATTCACTCTAATTCTGTTACATAATTAGAACAATTATCTGATTTAACATTTAACCCTTTAGAATTTAAACTGGCCATACCCGGCCAAAATATTCTACCCGTTTTAACCCTTTAGTGTTTGAACCAGCCATATCCGGCTCATATATTTTACCTATTTTATGGTTCAAACCAGTCAGATCCAGCCTCTTATACCTACCCAATGATGTCACTCTAAAACAATATTATCACATCATTGAAATATTAAAGCTGCAAGATAATGCATGACAAATTCAAAACAATGTGAATGAATAAGTATTACATTCAACAAAGTAATCTGAATGCTAAAGGGTTAAGCAGCAGTTTATTAAATCTTTATTATAAGATCAAAAATAAAAATATCAAACAAGAAAAAAGTTGACCTACCCGAGTGAATTGTGCATTAGGGAGTAACACCTTTATAGTAGATCTGACAGGAGATTTCAATGGGAGCTTTGGACTAGATGTGGAACTATTTGTAGGTGAAGGTAACTTTTCTTCTTCTTCCTCATCATCTTCATCTTCAGTTTCACTTGACGGAATAATCACTTTATCTAACAGCTGCTGCTCTTTTAATTGGAAATCATGAATTTTGTTTGTAAGTTGTTCATATTCCTGCATGAAAAAACGAAATTAATCTATTAAAATGATCAAAACTGAAGAAACCAAGTCATGAAAGTCAGAGAAAAAGTTATAGCACAACAGATTAGGAAGAACATTAGCTTAGATTAGCAGATGCACCTAGCATTGCCCAGGAGGGGGAATATACAAACACATAGATTAGGCAAGCATATATATAATCACCATTTAATGTCCATTTTCCATGTTGGAATGGGTTGAATGGTTCAACAGGAGCTAGTAAGCCAGAGGACTGCACTAAGCTCTAATGTCTACTTTGGTGTAGTTTCTATGGCTGTTTACTTTGGCACTGCCCTTCCTAATGCCAACCACCTCACAGAGTGTAATGGGTACTTTTTACATAGCACTGGTACCAGTAAGGTCACCAAGTAACTCACAAGACAAAACCCCTTAACTGAGAGGGTGAAGTATTGAAGAAGGTGGCTTTATGTCAGGTGATGAGAGCTTAAAGCATGATAGGGGAACAGGAACAAATGTCTTGCTGTAGGGTAGAAGATACATGGTTACCTCAGTTGGAAAAGAGAGAGAAGACAGTGGTGAAGAGGTGTTTGAGCGTAGCCTCGAGTTATAGGAAGATGAACTGAGGTAATGGTGGAAGAGCTTTGGCAAAATGAGAGGGTGTATAGGGGAAAGGAGGTGAGTGAAAGGAGTATTCAATGGAAAATAAGGTGATATGGGATGACACTAAGAATGGAGGAGGCAAATATGCGCAGTTCCACTATCATCATTACCACCATTTAACATCCACTTTTTCATGCTCACATGGTCAAACAGTATTTGTTAAGGCAAATTTTCAACAACCGGATGCCACCCCTGTCACCAACCATCACCTGTTTCCACAGCTCTTACCAAATCTAGGTGCATTGAGAAAGCCAGTGAATTTGCTGCTCATGAGGTAATTGCCATCGGCATGGCATGCCAGCAACTCGTCCAAGGACTTAGACTGCATTCCTCCAAAAAAATGATGTTCGCCTTGGTCAACCAGGTCCCAAACTCAGACTAATCAGGTTGGCATTCTCAAGCCCTACTGAGGCATGTGCATACCATTTAGCTATGAAAATAGAATTGCCTTCCGAACATGTCCTGGTTTACCACCTGATGTATGTCCAAAGCTACGTACTGTGGCTTCCTTGAACCATGACTCAGCACCAAATGAGAGTTTTAGCCGATGGACAAATATGGAAATTTGTTAAGTCAGGTGAGACATGGAAAAGAGACACCAGCTGGTCTGTGGATAGTGTCCCCACAATAGGCAGCAATGAAAAAGCTCCTGGAACCTAAACAAGAACAATCCGCCATCTCATATATCATCATGATAGGCTTAAATCCTGATTCCTATTACTATCCTTAAATGCAACATGATCCACCTTTTTGACTCTTACATCAAAAGCATTGACCTCGATTTCATCACAGTCACACTCTTTACTCTGCGATGGCGTTTTTAGCATGGCTGGTGTATTAAGTGAGCCCAAAAAAACAACAACAAATATATACGTCTCATTTTGTAATAATTTCCACTTATCTGTCTTTTCATTTGCCTTTGTAATAAATTTTTGAAATT
>JAOPUL010002961.1:35333225-35352377 GCA_027564515.1 Octopus rubescens
CCCAAGGTGCCACGCAGTGAGACTGAACCCGGGACCATGTGGTTGGGAAGCAAGCTTCTTACCACACAGCCACGCCTACGCAGCCAGATGAGCAATATTTTATCAGTAACAAAACTACTGTAGTTTTTAAAGCTAACACTTTGAATATGTTGAAGTACTTCTTCCTAACAGCATCCATTGAGGTTTTCATACTGTGCAAAATGAATAGTCCATCATCACGGTAGAGACTGAATTAGAATCTCTTTCAGTATGTAAAGTTAAGTCTAAGATGTACAATTGTATTAATTCACAAACCGCAACCCCAATGTATAATCCCATGGCTACATCAAACAATACCTGGCTATTGCAAAAAGAATTATCATAAAATAGCAAGCAAAGATTTCCTTGTATGCATAACATTAATGTTAGAAGCACTAATTGGAATAAAACCTCTACTGAATTCTAAAGCTTTTTCAATAAGTAATTGAACTCCAAATGGGAAAATGCTCTATTATAGTGAACTGTATAAATTTACAAAGGTGCTTATTATCTATGTTATCAAGCCACTTGACAACTGATAATGGAAGAGAAGTGGCATGTTTAATATTGAAGACCATAAAGATAATTTTCTTGCCAACTCCAAATATGGGGGAAAAGGTAACAGGGGAGCTTAGAAATAATATTTTATCAGTTGATTCAATAACATACATAATAAGTAAATTTATGCAGTTTCATATAATAGAGTTCCAACCAACTGTAACTCAATCCCTTCTTGAAAAAGCTTTAGATTCAGTAATGGTTTTATTGCAATTAATGGGTCTAATATTAATATTATTATGCATGCAAGGAAATCTTTGTACTTTTACAATTATTCTTTTTAGGGTTGGCCCAAAGTTGTTTGATGTAACTTTGAGATTGTTCAATGGGGCTGAAATTTGTGATAAGATTATACATCTTATACTTACTTCAGAAGAGATTCTACTATGCAGAGTTCAGTCTCTATGATGAAGGATATTCATTTTGTTTGGCTACACATTGGATACTGTAAGGAAAAAAATTCATCACCATCTCCAAAGAGTACAAGCTTAATGAGATACTAAGTATAGTTAACTCTGGATTTCGGTACTGGTAAATACTGCTCTTATTGTAAACCTATTGAGAAATAGCAGTATATTATAAATTCCAGCCATCTTCCAATAATCCTTAGAAACTTTATATTAGTAAACACACATCCAGCTTATCCACTGTCAACGAATTCTTTAGCTGTGCTACTCATTGTTACATCAAAGTTACTAAAAGACAGTGGTTTTGGTTTCAAATATAGAATACATTTATACAGAATAACACTAAAATTCATAAACACAAAAATAAGAAACTATCTGGAGGATTGTATAAAATACAATCCTCCTCCATTGTAATGTTACCAAGATTTTCCTAAATCCTATAAATAAACCTTTCCTTGTGAATTGTAGATATCATAAGATCTTTAATAGGAATAATGTAAAGGTGAGATACTGTTGCACCAAAAACAGCCATTGCTCCCATAACCAGTACAAACACAGAAAATTTCCGGTATGAACATAGAAAATTCTTCTCTAGATAATTGCAACAACCCTTGATATCTTCCCCCTCAGTAACATTGAACCTTTCTAAAGTGTTTGTTTGAGTTAGTGTCTCTTTTGCAAATAACAGTAAAACAAGTTATATAGGGGTGATTGATAAACCCTTTAAAAGAAGCTTCACACAACATATGCATACATTCAGACATGTAGAAAGATGGCTCACTAACTCACTTTACAAATAAATCTGCAGTTTCATAGATGATAATATTAACAATTATAAAATTGATTGGTCCATTGTAGAATACATCCCCTTACATTTATGGCTCCAAAAAGGGTGATCTTTGTCTTTCAGAAAAGTAAGATCCTGTTATAACCTTTTGCAATTTTGTATAAAAAATCAGAATTGCTAAATTCTTACAGATACTTCCATCAATATTTGTTAAGGATTTTCCAACTACTAACTGGCCTAAATTATTTATTTCCTATATAATTGATTTGTCATACTCTGAAAAGATCACATACTGAAGAAAATAATTTGGTTAATCAGTAACAATAAAATTTCATTAATAATATCTATCCACCTTCCTTGATTTTGTGTGTATTTTTCTAAACATTTGATATGGAAGATATGAAAATATCACATGTTTTTGCATACGAAAGATGAATATATCATACATTCCGTGTATAACAACTGAATAGATGAATGCGTGACTCATTTCCTAGTTGTTTTTTTTTTTATTTTTTGCTTTTGGAAAATTATCAAATATTGATGACTAATCACATTTTGATGCATCTGTGAATACTTTTGCTGATATAGTCATGCTGCCTCTCTTGTTCAATCATTTGAATTATCGGCAAGGAAAAGGAGTCCAATAAGTTATTTTGAGAGGAAAACAGATCCAAATAATTAGTTACTATGATTACTTTCTGTAAGCAATCTCTGGCTTTCATATATAGATAAAAGGATATAAGTAAACAGCTGTAGTCCACATAACAACACACAATTGCTTATTGTACTTTAAAAAAAAAATTTATTTGAAAAGAAAAAAAAGAATCACAAAATATATTCTTTAAAAAATAATTTATGCACAGCACAATGTGTATTAGAAAACTGAAGAAATTTAAAGTAGTGAAACTACAGTTTTTAAGCCTTTAACTGTAAAACTTTAAACATGTAAATACAGCTCTTTGTACACAGGAAAATAAAGGAGACTGCCTTGGCATGGTTCACAGTCTGTAGACTATTCATCAGACAACAAGCACTTTCACTCATTGTCCATAAAGAAAGCATATAGCAAATAGCTATTTGTATCATACACAAACTGGAACTTAACTGAAATGGCGAGGCTATTTTTAAATATGCACCACAATCCTGATACATAAATAAATAGTAAATATAAAGTTAAGAATGTTGAAGTTTGCTGTAGAAAGTGCTTTAATTGTTGCAGTTATTAACTGCATGAAGAAATGGACTCAGATGTTGTGGTTTAGAATTCATGAAATAAACTTTTAAATCTTGGCCCTTACGCAGATCCTCCTAGACATTTTCCTATAAATATCTTCATACACACAGCGACACAACCCGTTTTACTTCCAAATTGATCAGCTGAGCAGACATGCACACATACAACATTACACTACACTACACACACTAAAATAAAAAGAAAATAGAAATGACAAATTTTCACCACCAAAATTACTTTTCACCTAGAATCATATTTACTTTTCAAAGTCAATAACTAGTAAAACATTACATTTTGTCACGAAGTATACTTGCATTAGAAATACCTTAAACCATATAAAAAAATAGAGATTATATGAGATTATATATGATCTAAGGAGTATGCAACAAGGGGAAAAAAATCTTGTGTATCATCCAATTCTTGAGTAGGTGCTTCAGTACAAAAACAAAATGATCAGCGAGTAATTGATTAGCTTTTGATAGATTTCCGGTGAATATTTCCACTAATTTGACTTGTTCTCCAGTAGACTTCATGCATGTATTTCTCTCTTGCATTGGTTGCAGGCCTAACTAATAAAACAAGTATCTAGACTACTTATTATTGATTTCTCTCATCAAGTAAGCTGTTCTTACTTGGTAAAAATTTATATTGTGCTCTTACTTGGTAAGAACATATATTGATCAATCTTTCAAGACCTACATGGATATTTTCAAAGAAATTTCTATACAAGATTAATGCACTTACTAATAAAATAATAGGAGCTGAATAGAAAAAAAGATTCTCAACTAACATTTTGATAAAAATCTTACAAATGTTGATAATAATCAGTAGCAGTCGCCTTTTCACTATTTCTTTATTCTTTGAATGATTCTGAGAGCAAATTGGACATAAATCGTAAACCATAGAAAACTTAATTCAAGAGCAGGAAAATAGTTTTGACATCTTTTTGAAAAAGTCCAAATTGATCTCATTAAATATTTCTTAACATAGCCAAGAGTTATTCTAATTATATGAGTAAAAGATAATATAAACAGTTATACAAAATACAAAATTTTAATCAGAACATTTCTATCACAAACAGAAAGAAAATGAGTTAAAGAACTGTGAGTCCTAGCATTGTCAAAAGGACATCAGAGAACAATTTAAAATGCACAGATAATAAGTTACTATTGAAAGCCTAAAATTATTTCCGTAAAAATTACCTCACTAGTAAAACACACGCACACACAACAACAACAAAACAAACAAAAAACAGTACATGAATAAATGTTTCTTTTGAAATATTTTGAGAAAATGATAAAGAGAGAAATGAATTGAGACTAAATTAAAAACATGCTATCATATAGTCAGTGGTAAGTGATATTAATAAAAGATCAATGATTTTAATTAAAGTACCAATAATATTTTCTCAAGTTATTTTACCCATCAGCCACTTGGGTTAGTCAATAAAATATGCAGTTCGCTATTAGATAATATAGATATTTAATTTCAACTTTGAAGGATGTTGAATGTTCCAACTAAGAAATTTTTTTACCGAGTATCGATTTCATATGCCAGGTGGTAATTAACATCATAAAAAATAAATAACTCAATGTAATTTCCTCAAATTCACTGAGACTAGTATTAAACATTTAAAAAGCAAGTTGGGATGATTAAATTTTCACAATTAACAAATACAAAGAACATACAAATGCAGAGGAAAATCGGAAATGAATGCTTCACAGACTTTGCAATAAGATCCATGTCACTTTCATTTTATATATATCAGCTGAATAGTTTTTCTTTTGTTGTTCTTTTTTTTTTTTAAAGATCCAACTACTTATATGGTGTAATCCAATTCAAAAACCAAATGAAATACACAATAGACAGCAATATAAATATTTAATAAACAAAAGTGTTTAGACTATTTCTGCTGCTGAAGCAGAAAACATTTCTATTGAAAAATAGATATCATTGTATGAATATTTAGAGAATATTAAATTTACAGAGAGAAATTACTTTGTGTAAGGCATGATAGCATCTTAGATTTCTGGGTTTGATTCAAGACTGTAACGGCATGCCCAGCTGGCTATGAATAAGTATAACTACTGCCATGAGCCACAAGCATCCAAAGTTTCCTAACACTGACCAACATATCAACTATCTGGACATACTTGACTGCTTTCTTAATTCTAAAACCAACCTCTACACTGCACCACTGTCACTGCACCATATTTATCTGACCACTACTTAAAAGGCATTCCACATCACAACAACTGATTACAAAACATTCTCTGCTGTTTGGCTCACAAGTTATGCAGATTCACCTCTAACCCATTTGAAGTAGCTAATCCAAGTGGCTGAAACCATCAGAGGTATGTTTTCTATATCCCCCCCCCCCCAATAGTTCATTCATGGTTTGGCTGTTGTTGTACAAATGAAAAACAATTATCTTTTATCTTTTACTTGTTTCACTCATGGTTGGTGACCATCACTGCTAAAATGTGGTAACCTTTATTTCTCTATCAATGCTAACTGATAAAAACATGTATCACATCCCCACAAAAAAAAAAGAAAAGCAACTTCTAACCCAACAAAATCCATCCAACCAACATAGAAGAGTGTTTGTGGTTGCTTGATCTACAAAGTAAAGGAGCCAAATCCCACCTTACTGTTTTAAGAATGGAAGTCTAGAAAAAAATAAAAGCCAAGATGGTCATGGCTGGTAAGCTTTTGATCAAAGGTCTGTACTATCAGGCCAGACTTGAACAACAACTTAGTGCATATCAATGGTGAGGGACAATTGCAAATGATCACCTTTATTACCTTCAGTCTCCTGCTATGCTTAGAGATCACCAATTAATCTTTTAGTTATATACACTGAATATCAGCTTTCCTACCTGAGCAACACATAAGCTTCAGCTTTATCAAATTATTTTTGCTGTTCTTGACCTAGGCAAAGCATTTGACATGAGAACTGATACCAAAAAAGGTACACATGTACTTCACACCACACTATTGTTCATATATCTGGGACTGAGCAGATGCTACACATAAAACTTCTAAATATCAGCAAAAAACAAAACAAAACAAAATGAACAAAAGAATGTTATCCAAATGATTGGCAAACTTTTACACACTGACACACTACAATCACCAATACACAAAAGAACTACATTCCACCACCATCCCAATTTCTTGAACTGCAGCCACAATGTTTCCTGTTTCTCTGCTTGAGAAAACTATGTAACTCATACCCAAGCCCACTCAATTTCTCCACCTCTTCTACTTTTGTAATTTCTACTTATGTTGCACCCAGGCTTAATCATTGAAAACCTGAACATATCTGGAAAATTTTTAACAGTAACTATTTAACTAGATATTTTCAGTGATATACCTTGTCCACAACAATACTTTGCCAGTAGCTTGGTTTGGACACCTCAGAAATACAAGAATTAATCAAATAAACAACACTAGTAAATAAAAGGTATCTACAAATTGTTTTAAAGTACAAGATTTCTAATTTAACAAATAACTTTTTACATCATGTTTGTTTGAAATGATTTGATGAGACTGTATGAAATCAAAGGTTGATCTTAAAGTAGGTAGCAACATCAATACTACTGCTGCATATTTTGAAACTGATAAACAATATTAAATGGACTATAAAAGGATGAATATTATACATCCATACTATCAGCTATCTCTCTTTCTCTCTCTCGAAGTACTTTACTCTCGTTATCAAATTCCAGTGAGAATTTATTCTTAGTAGTTACAATTTTAAAACAACTTTTACATCCACTTTTCCAAGCTAAAATGAGTGACATAATCCTAAAAATATGGCTCTTTGCCTAAGAATTGTCAGAGTAATATATATACTTTTAAAAGTGAACACCTTTCCTAAGGCTAGCTTCTCAACTAAGTGAAAGTGATATCTATGACCAAATGAAGTGGTAGTTGGAACAAGTAATGTACATTGATATGATTGTCACAGGGTTTGAACTTATGACCTTATTGTTAAGTGGTTCAGCAACTGTCAATTATTTATGTTGGAAACAACACTCATTCTTCCTGTCATAAATTTTTCCTGAAAAATCTAACAAAGTACTAAACATTGGAACTTAAACCTTTGTTGTACTGATTTATTATATAATGTTACATAAACAAGAACTGCCTTCCACCAACAATATCATTGTTTTCAAATGTACACTACAACAGCACAGCACCAACAAATATTTGATTCACTTAAAAATACAAATCACATCAGTAAAACAAAAACCCAAATTATATTCTGCCAGCAATCTATTGTAGAAATATAATACAATAAGACTAGTTTTTACCTAAACAAAGATTGTTGCTTTAAATCTGAAGATAGCATGCACGCAGATACCCACACACAGACACATGCTGTGATTTAAGCTTTTATCCAAAGTTTGTAAATGTTAGAAGGCTTATACAAAGATTATAGATTTAAAAAAAAAAAATCTGAATCAAACAAGATTAAATGCTCGGAATTAAGAACTGTAACTTGAGGTTGATGAAGCTTTCAAAAAGTCATAGGTACTTCCAGTCATTAGGAAAGAAATGTAGAGTTGAAGAGTTAACCATATGTCGGATTACTGTTTTATTCTGAAGACGTTTCATTTAAAAGCATTACTTTTTTAATACTCGGTGGTATATAAAAATAAGGTTTCTAAAGCCATTTATATCCAATGTTTCCAGTGTCTTTCAGACACATCAACGATTTGTTTTAAAAAAGATGATTAACAATTATACTTTGCCCAAAGAATATTAAATGCTAGCTATAGATTTTATATCAATATACTCTGTAGCGTGTAGGTTTACAACCTCTACATCTGTCCATACGGACAGTGAGCTTATAAGTATGTGTAAAGAAGGGTGTCATAAAAATGTCACTCAGATCTAGTAGCTTGTTAATTGAGAGGTGGAAATTCTATATGAATACATATGACTACTGATTGCATAGGCTTTAACAAACAATAAACTAAATTGCAGCTGAAGCAACTATTGTCAAGTCACTTAACTCCATCAATCCAATTTACTAAGCTCTAAATAGGTAATATACAATAGTGCAGCTCATCATTATACACAACATTTACGTATATATATATATTATGTATTATATAATTATTATTTTGTCTCCTAGTCTCAGTTGTGTTTTATGTTCAATTCCTTCTATGGGCTCAGAGTTTAGCATTGGAAAATCACTTCAGTGTATGTACCTTCCCCAAGGAAGGCTGAAAATTAGCAAGATCTCCAGGAGTTCAATTTCCTGATATAACTTACAATACAAAAAGACAAGAAAAGAAATAAACTGTAAACTAAGTTTCAGAAGTAAGTACAAAAAGCAGAAATTAGTCATAATTATGAATAAATAAGGAAAACTGAGCATATAGACAGAAATAACTGGAAAAGAGTTGTCCTGCAGACAACTTCCAATACATACCTTCAAGGGGCATAGATATAGAAGACAGAAAATTGCTAATGATGATGATGATATTGAAAGTACACTCATTGAACACATTTGGCAAAAATACACATAGCAAACGAAGTACAACGCAGCAGTCCAAAGTTTCTCCAAAGTGACATATGCTAAAAGTGTATTAAGTAATTCTAGAACTTCTGCCAAAATAGTGAAATTAGTACAAATAAACTAATCTACATATGAGCAACCACTGTAAAGATTACTCTTGGGTGATAAAGGGATCAGGAATGGTTTATCGTTGAAACTGTGAAATGAATTTCAAATAATTTTCCACTGGGAAACTTTTATATGATTTCATATAACTTTCTAAAATGCTTATATATTTTAGTTATCATGTTTCATGATAACTATTTCAAGTGGGTGATACATTCTTTTTAAAACTACTACCATCCATTGAAAACACTGCCATATTTTCAAAGCAATAAACAATTTTTGTAACCAACAACATAAGAATGAAATTCATTTGTTTTTTTGTTTTTTTTTAAGTGTTATTTACTAAACATTATGGTTTGTTAACATTACCCCACCACCACCATTACCACTGTGATGCTTATTACAATAGAAGTTTCTATTTAGAAAAAAGTTCAACATAGAGTAAAAATTTGAAACTATTATAACATTTCTTTTATAAACAATTTGTATAAACTTCTGATCAATACATTTTTAAAAATAAAGTATTCTAAGAAATGTTTAATAATTTTATTCCAACTGCTTGTTTCAAAACAATAGGAAAACACTCTGCTATAAACAGTATTCAGCAGAGCAGTAGTTATGAATAGAGTCTACAATGGTTTTTGTTAATGCTAGTTCTCCAAAATATACTTAAAGCAGAACTAGACAATCTCATGTTATATAGCAGCAGACGAAAATGGTTGTGGATTTATGACAGTTGTTAAGTTTAAGAAGCCCTTAGGCTATGCAAAACAATAAAGCATTTTAGCATCTTGCGTATCATTAACATATATAATTATTACGAAAGGACAACAAGAATGACACCTACAAGATCCTTGTGCTATCTCAAAAGCCTTACAATGGGGTAGAATCATTACAGGAAAATTTAACGGTCATATCAGGAGATGAGGAAAACAAACATAATAGTTTGAGCCGACTAGGGAGTCTCTGTATGGTTGCTTAGTCTGCTACAAATAGCCAAATCTCCATTGTATGGACACACACTAGGATCACAGCCTAAACTTAAGCTACAATATAGTTATTTGGAAAGTGAGAAAGATAGGTAATTCCTACAGAATGGAGAGTAATGTACAAGTCAGCCAGTTTGTAAGCTACTAATAATTTTGTGGACTGGAGAAGAATCTTAGCCAAAGCATCACTAGTATTGTAGTAAAGTAGTAAGTAAGAGTTAAGTGGAAGGATTGAAAGGAATAAACAATCTGTGTAAAATGATAGCTGGAAGCTAGATGGGAAGTTAAACATCAAGTATAGCTCTTCAGAAGAGAAGCAGTGTGTGTTGTGGATGTTTGACACAACACACACATACATAATGACATAGAAAGTAAAGCATGGTATTAGAAATTAAGTCAGTGTCCATATGAATACAGTTGTGACTGGAGATAAAAGGTTTGTTCAATATGATAAGCATGCTGCCTGTAAGCCAACAGGGAAATGGGTGAGCAGCAGAGATAGTAAGTAAAGCAACTGAAAAACTATCTGGTTCTTCAGGGAAAGTGGAAAGTCAGTTTCACCATTTAGCATTTAAACCAGCCATATCTAGCCAAAGTATTCTACCTGTTTTATGTTCAAACTGGTCACATGCAACATCTTGTATCTAATCTACAATGTAATTCTAAAAATAAACAATAACATCATTGAAACCTTGAAGATAATGCAATTAATTGAAAGCTATGTGAGTAAATAAGTATTATATTTGACAGAGTAATCTGAATGCTAAAGGGTTAAATGTTGGAAGCATCAAAATGAGTTTGTTTAATCAAGGGTCCAATAGGTCAGATTGAGCAACAAAGTGTTATCCCAACAAAGTGACTAGCATAGCAACAGTTTTGCCGATGGTTATACAGATTAAGGAAAGAAAACTACTGGAGTCTCATGTTAAGAAAGTGACTGTTACAATCTTTGACTGAAGCCATTTCATTATACTTGAATGGACAAAAAAAAAAAAAAAAATTAAAAAGATAATTTACTTTTGACTTTCTATGTTCAAGTTCAAATCTTGCTGAAGCTGAATTTGTGTTTCAACCCTCAGAGTTGAAAAAAAAAATTAAAACATTTAAAAAAAAGTATCCATTATATACTAGCATTTATTCAATCATCTCTCCAGCTAATTTTATGGTTTTGTGTTAAAGAATACACTATTACCAATTTCAACTAAAAAAAAATGTTACAAACTGCAGAGGGCTTCATTTCTCCAAAAGAAATTATGAATAGATTCTACCTAAAATTCTTCTACTATTACAACCATAAATAATAATAATCCTTTCTACTAAAGGCACAAGGCATGACATTTTTGAGGAGGGACCTAGTTGATTGTATTGACCCTGAAAGGATGAAAGGCAAAATTGACTTCAGTAGAATTTGAACTCAGAACATAAAAACGAACAAAATGCTGTTATTTTTGTCCGGCAGGCTAATAATTCTGCCATCTCACCGTCTTAAATAATAACAATAACACACACGACTTAGTATTAGAATGTACATAGTCTTTTTTTATTACACCCACCCTTCAAGTTGAATATCCTTTGTATATGAAATTAGATAAAGTAGTAGAATCTTTCAATTTGTTCCCTGCTACAAAATGTTAAATTCATCTGCCACAGAGCTATATAAAAGTAACAAATGCACTTTTAAGAGAGGCTCCTTAAAATACAGAGAATAACAATTTACTATTTCAGACTAGATAGACAATGATTCACAAGAACTAGCTTCCTTTAGCCATTTTATTTCTATGAAATTTTAATCTCTGCCAAAGGCATTGTTTTTATCAAGCTTTCAGCTGACTGCAACTTGACACTCCAGCCAGCCCTTATCTGCTCCCTGATGCATTGGAGAAATACAAGAGTACATCAGTCATAGGGGCAAGAACTGTCCTCTTTTGTGTTTTGGACACCTGGTCTATAATAAATTATTTCAGACCCTGTTATTTGTCTTCCATATTTCATT
This sequence comes from Octopus rubescens, assembly GCA_027564515.1. Lineage (NCBI taxonomy): Eukaryota > Metazoa > Mollusca > Cephalopoda > Octopoda > Octopodidae > Octopus > Octopus rubescens. The sequence goes on from JAOPUL010002961.1 coordinate 35,344,850, forward strand.
CTTCTTGGCCTTATAATCAGCTTCAATGTAGCCTGCTATCAGAGTAGCTCCTTACTTTCTGAGCCCCATTTCCTTACTATACTCAATCATTCTCTGTATCCACACTTGCCATTGTTATTAGTACTGATACAGTGATAAATTTACTCAGCTTCAATTCATGTTAAATGGTTAGTGCTAGGATGGCCATCCAAGCACACATTCCAATTAAACTACACACAAAAGAAGTTCTATAATAAATAAGACAAAACAAAAACTTTTTACAAAATGTTCATACTTCAATTTAACTGAATACTAGATTTTACACATTCAATTAATGCACCCGTTGCCGTACAAAAATGTACATATGCATTACTAATTAAGCACCAATGTAATATATTAAACGTCTTTGTCAAACATTAGCCCACTAAAAACCGTATGACTCTAGCTCAATGTCTTTCCCTTTTCCTTTTATTATTCCTAAAAATTTCTTACATACAATTATATGGATATATTTTTTCCAAGCTATAACACTGCATTCTTCATGTTATACATTACCATGTATTATTCACATAAAACTATTTGAAACAGTGCCTGTAATTTATTTTCTTGCTATTTTATTTTTATTTACTACTTTTACAAATTTTCCAGCCATTTCTAGCATATAAACAAAATACTGGTTTTCTTAAGTGCAAGGTCAATTTTATGAGAAGGTATTAGTTAAATGACAACATCAAGTTCCTTTTATCAGCTCTGGAAAGCAAAGCCCGGGGGGGGGGGGGGAGAGAAAACAAAAAAATCAGAAACACTGTTTTCATGAAATCACCTACCCTAATTTTATAAAGGTATTAAACTAGGCTAAACTCATTTGTTTAGTCAAGCTAACATATTATTTAGATGAAGTGAAACAGATTACTGTGAGCTAAGTGCTTCATTCAATCTTTCTTTTTAGATAATCCATAAATTCTGGTAACCTAGGTTTTACAGCAATGGAGAAAATGAATAAAAACTAAATGATAGAGAACACATCTATACAATTGTTGGCAGTATTATTAATTATTCCTTATTATTAAAGAGTTTGATAAAATTACAGAACATTGGTCTTGCCTTACAGTATTTAGCTTTGATGTTCTACATTCTTATTCCTATTCTACTATGGTTCATTTTACTTTTCATCCTTCTAGGGGTTAATAAAATAACAGGCTTGTACTGCAATCAATTCACTTGTCTTTACATCTCCCTTACAAATGCCTTGTGCTAAATATATGAAGTAAATTAAGAAGGTAACCTGTAGGGCAAGATCTTGTAAGTTTTTGCCATCGAGGAAATGAAAAATGTTAAAATAATTTTATTTGTCTCTACCTAATATTCTAAAGCATTGTACCCATGTAAGGAAGCATTACTATTTGGCAGCAAGCAAACCAAATTCTATCAGTAGTTGAAACTATGTGTTCTTCAAGCAAACAGAATAGTTATATAGTCACTTGATCTGCTAGAAATAGCATCCAATTCCCACTCTAGTGTCTTTAAATAAATGAAAGGAATAGAGATACTATATCAGAAAAACAAACAAATAGCCAAATGCTTTTGGTCATCAGTCCACTCATCTATGTCCGATATGGGATTGAATTTTCTTTGCCTCAAGAATACTTTGATAGAAAAATAGATACTACCCTTTAACATTCAGATTATTCTGTCAAATGTAATGCTTATCTATTCACATTGCTTTGAATTAATTATGCATTGTCTTGTAGCTTTGAGATTTTGATTATATGATTGTTTATTTTTAGAATGACATTATAGGGTTGGTGTGAAAGGCTGGATCTAGCTGGTTTGAACATAAAACAGGTAGAATATTTGAACCAGATATGGCCAGCTTAAAGTCTAAAGAGTTAAAGTATTTCATTTGGTACATCACAGTTCTAAAGTTAAAATCCTATTTTTGCTGTTTGTTTGTATGGTTGATAAAATTAATACCAGTAAAATATTGGCGTACTTCCTTTACCAGTTCACAATCTCAATGCCCCTACCCCACCCCACACACATATAAAAACAATGTAGTTTGTATACAGCACAATTTACTACCTTATATTAATTTAAACACTACCAACCTTAAAATAAACAAAGAAAATAAATGAAACAAAATCAGTGTGAATAATAATGAATTTTCCAAGCTAAAACCAATTTCCACACTAGATTCCTGAAATTATTTTCCTTGGGAGTAAATTCCCTCCTGATTAGGAATTATTGGTTTAGAGGTTGTCTCCACTTGGCTGGATATTTTGCTCTGGGTAGTTACTCTTAATATTCATATAATTGAGATATACAAGAGTTCAATAATGATGTATAGATCATCTATAAATGTTGAGGCATTATTTACAGTCAGTAACATCAAACAAGTTTTTTATAATCAATCTTGTTATCAATGGATACTGTTTGTACTTTCTTCTGCATAGTTTCATAATTTTTTTTATACGCATAGTTGACGTTAAGTAAAATTAACAATAGTTATATTAGTTTTACGTCTAAAGAAAAAAAAAAGGAAGCAATGTAAACAATGCAATGTCTTTCTCTTTTTTAATAGTACTACATTACTATTACCATCATTATTATTATTATCGCTGTCGTAATTATTGAAATAATAGGTTCTTAAGAAAACAAAGTATGAAGTACTTAGCTTCTTGTGATTCCATTTATAGCCAATGATTTGAAAATCCCAGCATATGAAGTACAACTGAATCATTTGAAATTAGTTGACATTTGATTTCTTGACAACCCAAGCTAAATCATCAAGCCAATATTAAGACATTTGAGAAAGATCAAGACAAAAGAAATGCCAAGTATCTTTCTTGTAGAGAAGTTGTTCATAAAGAAAATCTTCAAAATGATTGATAAATAACATACAGAAGCATTTTTTTCAATGACACTAGACCAAGAAAATATATAAACATATAAGAGATAGGATAAAAAAATGTATTCCAAGCTGTAGAATGGCCACATTTATCAAAACAGTACATGCCAATGATAATAACTAAAGTCATCTAGGAAATAATTCAACATGGCTGACTATGGTACCCAAAATCTAAATATAACAATAGGCCAACTCCATGCCTGAGTGGTTAAGTTGTAGGGTTTGAAGTCCAGTGGGTCATGGCTGTACAGTTGTAAATCCTGTCTGCAGCAACTTTTGGTCAAGTCTGCTTTGCAACCATGAAGCCTTGGTTTTGGTGCCACTGCATAACACCTTGAGCAACTTTTAACACATTTGGCCAACCAATGCTTTGCTAGTGAAGTGTAGTAGATTGAAATTACACAGAAGGTCATTATGTGTATGTATGTGGACAGTGGGTGGATTAAAGAAATCAGAGAGTTGAATGAAAATATCTTCCAGTATTAAGATTAAATACCATCTCAGTTGCTTTCCTTCAACTGGTTGATTTTACCTTTTATCCTCTCAGATTGATAAAACAGACAAAATACTGGAGTCAATATAGCTGACTAAAACCCTTGAAGGCAGTGTTTCAGCATAACTGTAGTCCAAAGACAGAAACTAATAAAAGAATATTATGCAAGGCTGATTTGCAGGAATACAAGGTTGAAACACAATCAAAGCTGGCACAAAACTATGGAGTTAATTAGCATAACAGAATCTACAAGACTACTAGTCTGAATCACATAACCGAATCTAGCACAAAACCATTAAGCTGACTCACATTATTAAAAAAGATAATGGATTTTTCAGTCTGACATGTCTAACTGAAACCAATAGGATATTTCTAGTGTGAAGTGTTTAATGGCATGTTTAATAAACATTTAAATTGTCTAACTAATTGTCTAACCTGATGCTTCTTGCTAGAGTGAAGTGAATATATATGTGTATAGTTTTTTCTTGATAAATCAAGATAAAACAAGGTGTTTTATCCATGTTTAAATAAAAAAAAAAGTAACGAAATGACCAACAGGGACAGAATTTAACCCATTAGCATTTAAATTGGCCATATCCGACCCCAAAATTCTATCTGTTTTATGGTTCAAACTAGCATGATCTGGCCTCTCACACCTACTGAACCCAAAATTCTGTTTTATGTTCAAACTGGCATAATCTGGCCTTTCACACCAATCTTATAAGGTCATTCTAAAACTAAACAATCACACCATCAAAATCTTGAAGCTATGAGATAATGCATGACTGATTTCAAAACAATGTGAATAAATAAGCATTATGTTTGACAGAATAATCGGAATGCTAAAGAGTTAAAGGGGTAATCAAATGAATTATTTGATAAAGCTCTTTTAAGTTTTAGTTGTTGATTATGCATCTCATTTAAAGTTTTGCTCTTGAGAACAAAATAAATTAAACTAATTCTTGAACTAGTCATTGTCTTGCCTTAAATCAGCTTTTATTTAGTAAGTCTATATCAAAAACATTCCAGCTAGAACCATCTCCCCTTCTCTTCAAACTTAGTGTATCTATGACTACATTATCTCATGTTTTTTGTTTTTTTTAACAGAGCAGAATTTGATTTGAAGGAGATTTGTTTGAGCAAAAAAATTTCTATGGAAGCATTTCACCCCAGTGATCTAATTAAATACTCTGTGTGTGCATGCATGTGTGCACATGTAGCCTGAATGCATTAATAAAATTCATCCTACACGGAAAGGTTTCCTAAAATACATGAAAATGTTAAACCAAAAACAGAACTGCTTTGTGACTCTTTGAAAGATCACTAATGCATACTCTGTAACCAAGAGATATTCCTTCCCCACACCCTTTCTTTTCTTTCATTTTATACTACTTGCCCACTAAAAATAATGATTTCTTTTGTAATAGCAATGATTTGCCCACAATGAATACCGAATATCTGGTTTTAACATCAGTAGTATATTCAAAAGAAATTAGTCACCAAGCTTTCTAAGAGCATTTCCAAGAAAGAACACTAAAACAGAACCTTCTGGAAAGTTAATTTGTCCTATAACTGCTGGAATGAAACTGCCAACTGAAATATTTTAAATCTACAACCTGACCTGAAACAAGCCAAACCTAATTTCCAAGAGTGAATAATTTTTAACTTGGAAGAGCATTTTTTTTCTTTTTTTTTTGTAATGAAAGTGGATAAAATATATAAAGCAGTAAAATAAAGCTAACTGCAATTTCATACAAAATGAAACAAAATGAACTACTTCACTAGTGATTAAGATTTGAGCAAATAAAAAGCAATGAAAGCATTTTGACTAGCTCAGATGCATTTAGTCTCTATGGTTTTCTCATTTTTTTTTTATTGTTTCCAACATTTCAATTTCTATTTTTGACACTGAATTTCATCTTTCTTTGAGGTTCAGGTAATATAGAATGCATAAATGGTAGAAGATATGGCTTAGGATATATCTTGTCATTTGGTACTATACTAATGAATCATATACATGAGTTTTACATGTAAACTGTTAAAAGAAAAGTAATCTCTGCCAAGATAGTGATTTTTAATAAATTGGATACATAGAACTGGTATACAGATGCTTAAGTATGATAGATAAACACACACATAGTAATAAGATGACAATCTACTCTCCTTCAACAGTACCAAAATTCAAATTGCTATCCTCCATGCACATAAACTACATGCAAAACCTTTTAAATGTCTGAACTTTTTATACATAACATCGCCAAAACTGCACCCGAAAGACAAAAAAATATCTTTAGTCCTACAAAGTTCCTAATTCTCAAATGAAAGCTCAAATGAAATCCATATTTATATGGGATAGTGCTATTACATGCTCAAACACAAACATTCTAATACACATAAATAAAAAGCCATTTGGCTGATTGACAAAATTTCACCCACCAACACAAGCTCAAAGACATAGTTTCTTTTGCCTTTTCAATTGCAAATAAAACAGACTGCTTTTCTAAACGAGATAGCTGCATATCCCTTTGGCCCAGACTCACACAATTTAAACGTGTTTTTTTTTCTTCTACATATCCAGACTGTTACTCTCCATCATCTCACACTGAACATTTTGCCCAATCATTTCCCATAAAAAACTACAAGCCTCTAAAATGACCTCTTTGCAGACAACTGAACATCAACTGTACCAATACTGTTAATGTGCAAGAGCCGCCCTCAAAGGTCATGCGCTCTGATCATCCTTTTTCTCTGGCTAATTAATGAAAAGAGTGAAAGAGCAGTCTCAATTTTCAAATAATGGAAGTTATATAAGTTATACTAAAGGGTTTTCTGTAACAATAAACTGGACATATACACTTGATTGTGCTAGTATCACACTTCACTCATATCAGTCAAGTAAATCTTTAGTCTACTAACCATGTGAGTATACCAACCATTAACCATATTATTTTTATATTTCGAATATTCTAAATGCATTAACAATTATCTGATTAACTGGCACTGTTGTATTTTTGTCTCATTCTTTTTTCTACCTTTCATCTACTTCATTATTCATTGTGCTAAATGCATTAAAACCCCACCTGCAGTGGTTGATGTTAAAAAAAAAATCTTTGTGAATGAATAAAAACATTAATAATAAAGTCAGGAAAAAGTTAATATGGTCTGATATAAGTGATCTACTGAACAAACAAGTTATCAATGTAATTATACTGAACTAAAATAGAAGCTACTAGTAAAGGCTATTTGCAGGTGATAAAGAAAAATAAGAATGTCTTAAGTCATTCATACAATGTGAAAGGTGAGTTACCAATAGGTTATCAATGAACAGATTGACTAAATGGGAATTGAAAATAATGGAATATGCCAAAATGTCAAAAAAACAAAACAAAAAACTGTTCTATAGGTTCATATATATATATATATATATATATATATACACGCACACACACACACACAACTTTATGATTTTACTTATACATAGCGATACTAATTACTTGATCAATCACAACTGCCTGACAAACAGAACGTGAAAATCTGAGTAACAGTTTGTGAAGTTTTTGCAGCTTTAATAAAAGTGTGTGTGTGTGTGTGTGTGTGTGTGTATATATATATATATATATATATGTCAAAGCATCATTTTAATGACCACTTTTCCAAACTCACATAGGTCAGATGGAATTTGTTGAGGCAGATTTTCCATGGCCAGTTGCCCTGTCACCAAACCTCACCCGTTTCCTCATGATATGACATGTTTTCATAGATGTTTGGTAACAAAGGACACCACTTGCTTGACAGTGACATGTCAAGACAAGGGAACAGTAATGAATACATGTACATACATATACAGGAGGGCTTCTTCCAGTTTCTGCCTACCAAATCTACTCACATGGCTATAGTACAAGACACTTGCTAAAAGTGCCACACAGCCATGCCTTCACCTCTATATCTATCTATCTATATATATATATATATCTATCATCATAATTTAACGTCTGTTTTTCCATGCAGGCATGGGTTAGACGGTTTGACTAGAAACTGGCAAGCTGGGGAGCTGCAATAGACTCCAGTCTATCTTTTGGCTTGGTTTCTACAGCTGGATGCCCTTCCTAATGCCAACCACTCCAGAGAGTGTACCACCGGCACATACA
>JAOPUL010002961.1:35369928-35384216 GCA_027564515.1 Octopus rubescens
GTGAAATATTAAATAAATAATAATATTATACTGAGTTCCCCTAATATTCCTATATATATATATATATATATATATATCTTAAAAAATAAATAAATAGACGATCGACTTTTCGTCAGATTGGACTGAGGAAACGTTGGTCTTTCAATTGCTAATACTATCCATCGGTCACAACTCCAGGTAGGAATAACGTGAAATAAAGTGTCTTGCTCAAGGACATAATGCATCACACCGTCCGGGAATCGAATTCACAACCTCACGATTGTGAATCCAATTCTCTAACCACTCAGCCATGCGCCTTCACACACACATATACATATAAGGGTAAGATCCAGGGATTTATATATATATGTTGAAGCATGAAGCATCCTCACCTATAGCACAGCTGTTACACAGAACAATACAGAGATGACATATTCTCACCATAATTAGATTGAGACAAATTTCTTCAAATAACAAAAGGAATGATGAGAGATGTGAAAGCATTACATCAGCTGAAATTTGGGAATTATTCAACATTGAAACAAAATCCAGATTTCACTGAGAAGAGGAGTTTTATGAAAAGCAGCTTGGTTTAAGTGTTGATATTTTCATATAAGGACAGGGTGGTTGAATAAAGTATTGTTCAGATTTGGAATAGTAAAATATTGATATCGGTGAGAATTCTTTATGAACAAACAGGGTTCTTTGTTCTCAACTGAAATGACAATCAGTTGGATGATTATAAAATGTCCTTACGGCAAGATTGTGACAAATATAGAAAATTGGAAAAGAAATGATATTTGGTGATCGGTGCATAAAATTTATTAAGTTTTAAATTTTGAAAAATTATTAAAACAAATATATAAATAAATATATCCAGCCAATATACTGAATAAATTTAGTGTCAATGTCAGGTCACAATGGAAATTCCCTTAGGCATTCATATTACTGAATGTAATGCTTATTTATTCACATTGTTTTAATGTGACTGCTTAATTTTTCAATGCCGTTATAGAATATGTGTGAGAAGCCAGATTTGGCCAGTTTTGAACATAAAGCAAGTAGAATATTTGGGCTGGATATGGCTGGTTTAGCCATGTAGGCCAGTGTTTACTACCATAGCTCAGGCCAACCAAGGCTTTGGGAGTGGATTTGATAGACAGAAACTGAAAGAAGTCCACCATGTATATATGTATGTGGGTGTGTGTGTGTGTGTGTGCCTTCTTGTTTTGACATTATGTAAAGATAATGTTATTGTCAAGCAAGCAGTTGTCAATCATTTCCAATCTTCCATGAAAACATGTCAGTGATTGGAAATAAGTGAGGATTGGTGACAGGAAAGGCATCTAGCTCTAGAAAATCTGCCTGACTCATGCAAGCATATAAAAGCAGATGTTAAAATGGTGATGATGATGATGGCACACACAGTGCACACAACTGTGTGGTTCTGAAATTCATTTCACAGTCATATGTTTTCTACCATCATGACATCTGTGTAAAGGATGACATCAAATCTGTTCATATTCAATACCACCTACCATCACTCTTCTATGCAGCTAGCCAGCTTTCTCTCCCCCTCCAAGTCTCTCATTATTGACATCTATCACTCACTCTCTCACTATCTCCCATTTTTTTGCTATCTTTCTCATCATTACCCATCTTTATCTATCACTTATTGTTGACATATATTTCTCATTTCCGGTACCCTGTCCCCCCACCATCACACTCCCTTCCAACAACATGCTGTTCATGTTGGTCTAATCTCCTTGCCAACAGTCACTCATTCTTTCTCCCCATTGCTATCACCGTTTCTTCCATCATATTCTCTTTCTTCTTTCACTTTCTCCCCCATCACTCTCTCTTCAATCCATGCTTTCAGTCAAGTTGCTTTGAATGAATAGACAGAAAGAGAGGTTATCTTACAGGAAGCAAGACAACTTCCCTACATTTGGTGCCACAATAAAATGCACCAAGTACACTCAGTAAAGTGGTTGCAGTTAAAAAGGGCATCCAGTCATAAAAACCATGTCAAATACGGAACATATAAGTGAAATGCGGTCCCTGACTCATCTAATAGGGAAAGTAACTCTAAGTAAGAATGTTCTATTATTGAACTAAAAATGTGAATAGTATTTATAATCAAATAGAAAACAAACTGCAAGAGTAACGGACTTAGCAAAGATCTCGATAAAGGTAAAAAAATAACTAGTGAATTATATAAGGTGAAAATCCCTTGCTTAACCTCAATCGTTTAAAATGTTTTTCCCTTCTCATACAACATTTCAAACACAGTTATATTCATAGCTACCAATATCTTTATGTGTATATGTACACACACACACACACACTCTCTCTTAGATTCAATTATAATTAATAGGATTATAAAAATAATCCACAATCTGTTAGCTCATACTTCAAGATGAAAAAAAAAAAAAAATAAAGTCTTTTCACATGTCATTATCTTCATCAAACTTGTATGTTGTTTACTTACCGAAGTGTTAGTTACCATAAAATAACTATTGTATGCAATCGTATAATATAAGCCTCAAAAATTTATCAAAAATCCTTTGTGATTTATCAATCGAGAAAGAAAGAAAAAAAATCACATTTCTGAAACAAATCTTAATAACTCATTCTTTTACATGATTACATCTTGTAAGAGAGAATGGAGTGTGGAATTGGAGTATGTTTTTGTTCACCATCTAACAGCATGAAAATACTATAAAAAGCTACATAAAACACTGAATTAGCATAGGATAAAACAAACTTAAATTTCTTAGCTTCAGTATCCTCACTGCAGTCACAGCTAACATGTTTTCAAGACAAGCAGGACAATAAAATTTACTATGAAAAAAGTAAATTTAGTAGTTTTCTTCTTTTTCATGCAAATCATAATTTGACAATGCATAGTAGTAATCTGAGGCATATTTTGATATATTTATTTGATCATAACTTTAACAGTCTGAAGTGTTTCAGAAATGTGATAAAGAAACTTTTTGTTGGCAATTTCTTACACATTTCTATAGCCAGAATCATTGTGATTTTGATTACTGAAAAGGATTTGAAATGCTCTAAAGAATAATAGAGATTGTTCATATCATAACTGTTTCTAATTTAGGCACAAAGTTAGCAATTTTGATGGGAGAAGGAGTAGTCAATTACATCTTCCCCAGTATTTGACTGGCACTGTATTTTCCAGCATAGCAGTAAATTTTTTTCACACCAAAATTTACAGCAAAAAAAAAGAAAAAAAAAGAAAGAAAGAAAAAGAAAGAAAAAAAGAAAGTAGGTTGACTTATACACCAAGACGACTTTGGAGGAGCAAAAATTCCATGTGAAATGCAGCAGGGTTTGGAAAGACAGAGATGATGTTTGAATGTTTACATTACATGTTACGTCAACTTGTATGCTGGAAAATACATTATTTTATTTTAACGACCCTGAAAGAATGAATGGTTAAAGACAACATCAGCAGGATTTGAACTGAGAACATAAAGAGCTAGAAGAAATACCCACAAGGCCTTTTTCAGGCATACTAACAATTTTTGAGAAGTTTCCACCCTAATTTCTTCAAATCATGATAAAAGCTAATTAAGATATATAATTAGAAACAATAGCATAAAGGTCTAAATGTATTACTTTATTTCACACACACTGAGTTTAGACTTTGCTGGGTGGGGTGGGGGCTGACTTGATCCTTCCTTTCTCAATGGTTGATAACATAAGTACTAGTAATGTATTAGGATCAATGTAATTGACTGTATCTCCTTTACGGAAGTTGGGCTTGTTGCCCAGTGGAAGAAAATAAAAAGATCTATAATAAGTTTAACTTTATGACTACCAAAAAGAGTTCAAATTATAACAGGTGGATGAGTTCGATATGCATTTCTGATATTGTGATGTTTGTAAGCATATATATGAATTGTGTATTTGTACTTTGAAAATTAAGCATAATTTTTCTTTTTCTATTTTCAAATTTTAACTAAATTACTGTTTGGAAAGTTATTAAAATACATAATGTGGATCTTATTGGCATGGCAAGTGTCTTCTACTATAGCCTTGGGCCAACCAAAGTTCTGTGAGTGAATTTGGTAAATGGAAACTGACAGAAACCCATCGTATATAATATAATATAATATAATACATATATATATATATATATGTGTGTGTGTGTGTGCGTCTGTCTCCCACCACCGCTTGACAACCAGTGTTGGTGTGTTTACGACCCCCATAACTTAGTGGTTTAGCTAAAGAGTGATAGAATAAGTACCAAGCTTAAAAAAATAAGTATTGGGGTCAATCTGTTCAACTAAAATTATTGAAGGTGGTGCACCAGCATGGCCACAGTCTAATGACTGAAACAAGTAAAAGATAAAGATATATATATTTCTGCAATGCAGCAAGATCTAGTTCAGAGGGACACTATACTTAAAGCATTCTTTTTTCTTTTCTTTTACTTTATTCAGAACATGTTTAAAACACCCTTGCCAGTGACATGTTAAAGGCACAGCACCCCTGCCAGTGACACGTTAAAGGCATTCAGTACACTCTCCAGAGTGGTTGGTGTTAAGAAAGGCATCTAGCCATAGAAACCAAGCCAAAAGAGACTGGAGTCTGGTGCAGCTCTCTGGATTGCCAGTTTCCAGTCAAATCGTCTAACCCATGCCAGCATGGAAAACAGATGCATGATGGTGGGACATAACAAAATAAATAAAAATTGCTCCTGCTGAAGGTTACAAATGTATTATATATGATTACATTTAGAAAAGAGTGTTTACTGTTCATCCCAGTCAGTATGGGTGTGTCTACTTCAAGACATTCTTACATCAAGTCAAAAGACCAAAATCATTTCATCAGCTCTGAACAGTGGATGGTCATGCTTGTGCTGCATACAGAGAAGTACGTCTCAGGTAAGGCTTATTACAAAATGATGTTCAGTGGGAAGCAACAGTGATGGAAACATCTGTTACACAGTAACCTTCAAAATTGTGTAACACCTCTGTAGTTCTATTGAAAATATATGAATTGTCATCTCTTAATTATCTGAGACTAAAATTTAAAAGATTACAAGCATCAAGCACAGCAACATAACCTAGAGATTGTCCTTAATAGCAATGACTGCCATGTTGATGATATCACTAAAATGAATGACAAAGTTTTAGCGTTTGTTAGGAGATGAACTGCATAAATAAGCCTGTCCTTAAGAGTAACTGGTCTCCGGGGAAGCACCACCAACTGAGATTTAATATGAGCTCTGTTATGATGGTAAGTCTTTCGCTCCAGTTATGGTTGAAAGTGAGCCTAAGCTACTCGAAGATCAGAAAAGAAACTTCAACATAATTTATGACCATATATGGGAAAGAAAACGACCAAGTATTCTTTCTTGATACATCTGGAGGAACAAGAAAAACTTTACTGATATACCTACTGCTGGCCGAAGTAAGGAAACATGGGAAAATTGCTGTGGCAGTTGCATGTTCAGGTACTGCTCCCCATCTACTTCTTAGAAGCAAAGAGGTTACAGGGTATTTAAACTGCCATTGAACTATACGATTAACGATATAACAACCTGTGACATTTGCACAGAAACAGGAGCAGTAAAAGTACTAAAACAATGTTTGATGATAATTTGCAATGAGAGCACAATGTCCTATAAAATTGATTCTGCGTTTCTGGTTTAAACTTTTAGGGATATCAAGTGAACAAATTTTCCATTCAGCATAGTAACAGTAGTCTTAGCATGAGATTTTCATCAGTCACTTTCAGTAATTCAAAGGAGATAATAGCTGAATCAAACCAGAGGCTGCTTGAAATCACATTTGCAGTGAGTGGCATGCTAAGAAACAAACTGGAAACTGAATAGATAAGCTATGTGAGCTTAACTTACTCAGTAGTTGCAAGGAGATGATTTTGTCTACAAATAGACAGTGTTTTTGAATTCCAAAGAAACTGAATTACCCTAGTGGGTTTCTCAGCAGCTTGGAGTTACTTGGTGTACCACATGGTAGACATACTGAAAAAGGATCTCCAATTCTTCTTCTGAAGAACTTGGTTAACAACTGATCTTCTGTTGTTGTGCAAATGTGGAATATCCAACTAATAATTTACATCTCATCGAAACAATAATACTGATAAGATGTGCTAGCGTTGAGCATATCTTTATCCCAAGAATGCCAATCATTCCTAGTAACATCCCTCCTTTTGAATTTAAAAAGATGCACTTTCTAGTTCAGTATATATTTTGCCATATGCATCAATAAATCCCAGTGGCAAATATTAAAGCTTATTGGATTACAACTAGAGGATCCCTGCTTCTCCTCCCATGGTTAATTACATGGCACTACATCACAAGTTAGAGTACAAAAAATGACCTGTATGTGTATGAGTAAGAGCACTACAATTGAAAATGTGACACCAACAAAACACTGACTATGAATATTTATCACTTTATCACAATAAAAGGTCACTTCATCTAAAAAAACACAACATCAAGTTACAGGACATAGTTATTTATAGTAGTTGTACCATTTATAAAGTAGTCACTAAGAAAACATTTTAAAAATAAATGCTAAACTAAAGTGAAAACAAAGCTAACAATGTTATGTAAGTATCAGAGTAATAAGTGACTTACCATCACAAATACAAGAGGCTTTATAGAATTCCAACAAGCAACACTAATAGAATTGTATGAAACAGTTAAATTAGTTGCTGTTGTGATTACCTTAAATGTCCTCATATTAACAAAAATACCAAACTGTATTTCCTTGTGCTTGCAAAAACATAGTTTAAAAAATGTAAACATAAAATAAAAGAGGGGAAACACACACACACACACAGTATATGTGTGTGTGTGTGTGTGTGTGTGTGTGTGTGTGTGTGTGTGTGTGTGTGTGTTTTGTTTTTTTAAACACCAGGTTGAACTCCACTGAATGTGAGAGTAAAAGTGAAGGGAAAAAGATTGAAAAGGAGTGCCTGTCAAGTTTTTCAGAGTGGTATTGGTAATTCAGGGAAGGTAATAAGTAGAGGAAAAGTATGAGAATTAGCAAGACAGATTAATATAAAATTAGGAAGCTGTAACACAGGAAATCCACAGCTGCTGAATGCCAACATGAAAACCTCCAAGCCTAAAGAATTGGACTGAATCATAGCACTTAGTGCCATTCTAAAATACAATCTGCCCAGGAGGCCAGTTTGATGACTCACAATTGATAAACTACCTTAAAAAGGGATTTGATAAAGTTGAGTCATTAAAAAAGAAAAAAAGTGTGCACAGGAAGGATCATGATTTTAGGAATGTTGAGACTTGAAAGTCTAAATGTTTGCTTAATAAGCATATGGTTGGATATATTGAATCATGTAATACAAAGCAAGATTAATTTCAGTGTTTTCCACAGAAATATGAACAAGACCAATAACAAAGTTCTTTCATAACACATCAAACCACATTCTGAAGATATTGCTAGCAACTGCTAGAAAACAAAACCAAAATATTAATTCTGCTGCAGAATAACTGTACCAAGAGCTACATGTCAAGTGTAAACTGAAGAAATTGATTAGAGCTGTTGGACAGAAAATTCTTTTAGTTGTAAAAAACCATCTGTCTTACTTGTGCTATCATGAAAAGATCAATGAAAAAAAAAAAGTTTTCATTAAAGATGGATGATGAATGGAGAAAAATGATAAATTTCTAAAACAATGAAAGAAATGATCACTTTTGGGAGACAAATTACAAGCTTGTGTACTAAATTCAAACAGCAGAACAAAGTTAATTTATATGTTTCTAAAATTAATTTATTAAATGACCTGGGTTACTTAAATGGGAACTTAATTGAGTAGGATCTATAAGATATATTAATATACTAACTAAAAAAGGAATCTGTATTTTATAATGAAAACAATTGGTATAAGTAGTTTCATTCTATTCTAAACTTAAATGTTAAAATCACTTGTGCCGGCGACACGTTAAAGGCACCCGGTACACTCTCTGAGACGATTGGTGTTAGGAAGGGCATCCAGTCGTAGAAACTATGCCAAAACGGACTGGTCTCCAGTGCAGCTCCCTGGCTTGCCAGTCTCCAGTCAAACCGTCTAAGCCATGCCAGCATGGAAAATGGACGCTAAATGATGATGATGATGATGATTTTAAAGAAAAAGAAGCCGAGTAAAGTAAATTGCTTAAAAGGTCTTCAATATTTTTTAAACTTAGTTGATTGCAAATACTCATTAGTTATGAATGAACATAAATAAATAGGTTCCAAAGCAAAAAATACTTTTAATATAAAAATGTCGCAACAATTAGTGCTACAGATCAATACTTAGTCAACGACATAGTAAATATATCAAAGTAACTCATGAAATTTTTTTTAAAAAGTGAAAAAGAAAATATAGATAATATAAAAATGGAATACAATAAGTTAAACAATGGTTATTAATCTTTAAAGAACCACTGGAAGTTTTAGGAGTAGGTCACATATGTATAATTTAGTTAAATGTGAAGGGCTTAAAAATGAAACAAATATTGGAATTATGTATCTAAATATGTAATTCCAATACTTGTGATTAGAAATAAATAAAAAAAAAAATAACTAAATAACAACTTATTCTAAATGTGATCATCATCATCATTTAACGTCTGTTTTCCATGCTGGCATGGGTTGGATGGTTTGACAGGAGCTGGCAAGTTGGAGCAGCACCACACTTCAATTATCCGTTTTGGCATGGTTTCCACAGCTGGATGCCCTTCCTAACACCAACCACTTTACAAAGTGTACTGGGTACTTTTTACTTGGCACTAACGGGAGGGCTTTTTACATGGCACCAGCATTATAATTTTACTTTTATCTCTATAGAGGTCTTAGATTTTGCTATTGATAAGCAGGTTCTGGCAATAAGTTAATTGACACCTCTCACTTTTAATGAATTCATACTCTGGCATCAAATAGACAAAAAAAATTTTTTTGTCCAAATGTAGACTTAAATGTATTTAAAGGAAGATCTGAAAGAGAATTGATGGGTGTTATTGCCAGAAACGTTACACACGTGAATCCAAAATCCCAGTCTTCAGTGATATGGTAGTGCTGTTAATTAAAACTACCAATATGTATTTTTGAAGCAACAAACAGAGCTGACAGTAAAATTCTCATTTATTAGTTACTGCAAAACTGAGTAGTGATTAACTATAACTACTAAGCTAAGAGAATTTGGGTTATCACAATATTAGTTTTGACTCCCAAAATTTGTTCTTGTGTTTTTCAATTCCTTAGTAAAGAATGGGCAAGCAATTGGGAAAAAAAAATTCATGAAATATTAAACTTCTAAAGCAAGATTTAATGAATATTGGTAAAAAGAATGTTTAAAAGAAACATGAGATTTTGAGCATATTTGTGTAATTATTAAAAACAAAAGAAAACAACTAGTCATTATGAATCTCAAATATTGTTGTCTTAAAAATAATTTGTTGAAAGAAAACAATAATCTATGATAACATATAAACACATAGCTTTTTTTTTCTTGACATTACACATTGTATTTATTGGAACTATATTGTAACTATCTCTCTCTCTCTCTCTGTTGAATGTAAAGAAAATCTACAAAAATATCATCTTTGCAAGAAATTTACAAAATCATCTTTACAAGAAAAATAGAAAAATCAGTTTTCCTAAGCTGATGTCAGAAGAATCAAATAATTATAATTAAAAACCTATTTAATTGACCCCAACATTAAATATTTGGGAATGATTGTATTCCATAAACATTTTAGGTATCATCTGGAAGTTTCTGAGAATAAAGTGTAAAAAGTATTCATATTAAAAGAAAAGCAGAGGTGAAAAATCAAGACAAGCAAATTTTTTTTTCAGACCTCTTCATTAACCACAGAGTTCAATGTATCTGTATTAATGTGTTCCCCATCACCTCATGTGACAATAATATACTTTTATTTGGTTAGATAAAGTTAATAGGATGATCAGTGTCACACTCCAAAATACTGATATTTTATTTCAGTCTCATTATCTCCTATCAAACTATGTATATATGATATCTTCTTTCTCTCTTGTTATTGGTTAGACAGGTCTACTAGCCAGTTCTCTTTAAATGACAGCCATAGTGTATGCACATAAACACCACCCTTACCAGTCAACATAGTCACAAGACAGAAATCTTTTTCATTGCAGTGAATGTCAGCATATTATATTGATTTTGACCAGGTTGGAGCAGAGGATTTACATGGACATAGTCTTCCATGTGTCAATCTCAGTGAAGTGCTACAAGGACTGTTATCACAAATCAAAAAACTTCTTTCTCTTAGTTGAACAGGAAATCAATTGTTGTAATTAAATTTTCTTAACACACTTAACATTAACATTCGATTAATAAATATGTCTGCAATACAGGACATCATTAATAATTTAAAATATTAAAGCTTAAGCTGCAATATTCAATCCAAAATAAAAAAAAAATTACTAATTTTAGACAACTAATGATAACACTTAAAAGAAATTTTGTATAGCAAAATTCAAAAGTAACAGAATCAAGACATTTCATGTTATCAAGTATAGAAGAGTACAACCATGCATACTAATAATTATAGTCCTATGAATATTCTTAGAGCTTTATCTTAGAGCTTTATCTTATTTTAAGAGGGAATGAATGATAGCGGTGTACATGAAACTGGTGATTAGATTTCAACCGATTTTATTTATTATTAATTTTCTTTTTTAGATAATATTATTCAGTAAATAAATATTGGTATGATAGAAAAAATTTAAATAGAGTAGAAATTCCTTCCTTCGGAAACGTTGCTATGACAGTTCTCAAAAATCTAAATATACCACACCATATTTTAACTACTTGTTATGCCTGAAGATTTCCATAAAATCTAAAACATTCATTTAAAATTTCAGACAGAAATTTAATGAAGAATATCTGCCAGAGAGATGCTTTCAAATCAAAGTGATTTTTGGAATAAATTTACTTCACGTCAATGAAATAAACATGTAGAAGAAAAAATTGTCGATACAACCAAGATCACACCATCCTTGTTGAGAATAATGTAATGTACAGTGCACACCTCCAACTTTAATTAACAACAACAGCAATAATAAAAATATGAATACTACTACTAGTAATAATAATACATAACAATTTACAATTTTTCTAATTATATCCAATAACAAAGTATTGCAATAAAATAGAAACAATATTCTTGTATGAAATTTAAATAGAAAATCACCAACATTTTTTTCTTTCTGATTTCCATTTTTGAAAAATATATCAAATGAAATGCAAGCAATATATTGCATGATATACAAACTTTCTTCCTTGCACCCTTTTTATTTTTTTTCCCTTGGTATTCTTAAGATAAATCAAGTTTGAAGTAAAATGTTATCTATACACAAAACACTAATCACTGCTATATTGCTTGGTTTTCAAAATCTAAATCATAATGTATATATTTCTTTCATTCTTGATATGTTATCTTGCATTTAAAGTGAAGAAGTAAAAAAAGGCTTTGAAAGCTACAATGATTATATTGCATCTGAACATGAAAATGGACATCATTTTACACCTCCTACAAAAATGTATCACTGAATAATTTTTTCTTCTAGAAACCACATAAACGTAGCCAAATCTGACCGAAACACATTTTTGCATAACAAAACCGGTAAGACAAGGTTTAAGCAATTAGTAAATACTGTCAAGTGTGATATTTAACTTTTTTATACAACTCTAAGGAATTTTCTCAATTTTTATGAAGTGTCACTAGAGAATGAATTTTGTGAACTATATACTACACCATTGTAGGAAAACATAAATAAAAGATGATATTCCACCCCAGAAAATAAGAAAGCCATGATTAAAAACAAGATAAATCTAAGTAAAACAATGCAAGAGAATTAGTGAATAGCAATTATAAGCTTGTCGTATGTGTCAAAGAACAGATTACTGCTAAACATTTGACTTAACTATATGTGTTCTCTGTGGATGGCATCCATGGGTAATTTTCCTACATCATTAAGTTATGTTTTCATGCTCTATGCTTTGCTGCAAATGTCTAAGATCAAAATCTATCCAAAGTTGCCACAGACTAGATGCAAATATTACCCCTCGTCTTAAATGTTTCTTTCCCTGTACCATATGCATAATTCTAATCTTAAGTGAGATTTCAGAGTTATTGCCTCAATCTGTTTTGATCAGATTTTATGCACTGAAGTAATATTTTCCTCTCCTCATTGCAGAGGAAATTGGATCAACTAAAAATTTTGGTTTGTACACTACATTAACCCTTTAGCATTTAAACTGGCCATATCTAGCCAAAATATTCTGTTTTTTGTTCAAACTGGCTGGATTTGGCTTTTCACACCAACCTTACAATATCATTCTAAAAATAGGCAATCACATCATCAAAATGTCAAAGCTATGAGATAATGCATGATTAATTCAAAACAATGTGAATAAATAAGCATTACATTTGACAGAGTAATCTGACTGTTAAAGGGTTAATTATGTTAGCACTGACTTAACTATATCTAAGTTCAAAACTTGCAGTTGATATTAATAATTTTCACTGCATTCTAAAAGTTAAACACCAAATAAAAAGTATCTCTAACTCGTAATTCAGTGGTTACCATTGGGAAAATTAAAAGAGAAAAATATATGCCAGGTAAAATACCTAATCCAACAACAAATACAAATATCTATTTTAACACAGCCACCTCATTCACGATAGTGTCTAATATATATATATATATATAAATATAAATATATAGGTGCAGCTGTGTGGTAAGAAACTTTTTCTCAACCACATGGTTCGGAATTCAGTCCCACTGCGTGGCACCTTGGGCAAGTGACTTCTACTATAGCCTCGAGCCAACCAAAGCCTTGTGGGGGAATTTAATAGATGGAAGCTGAAAGAAGCCCATCGTATACATGTGCCAGCATGGAAAACGGACATTAAAGGATGATGATGATGATGATGATGATATGTGTGTGTGTGTCAAGTAAATCGACCCTAATACTTATTTTAAGCCTGGTACTTATTCTATTGATCACTTTGCCAAACTTCTAAGTTACGGGGATGCAAACAAATAAATACCAGTTATCAAGTGGTCCAACCCATGCTTGCATAGAAAGCGGAGATTAAAGGATGATGATGATGATGATGATGATGAAGTGGCAGTGGGGAACCAATACAAAGACACAAACACACATATACGACAAGCTTCCACAGTTTCCTTCTACCAAATTCACTCACAAGGCATTGGTCGATCCAGGGCTAAAGTAGAAGACGCTTGCTGAAGATGCCACGCAGTGGGGCTGAACCCAAAACCACATGGTCACAAAGCAAGCTTCTTAACCACACAGCTATGCCTGCACTTATATTGATAGAGTAAAATACTAAAATAACAACACAAAGATTTAATATGAATGAATTTAACATCAAAGCATTTCTAGAAATATATATACACTAATTACCTACAAAACAACAAAAATTTGAACCTCAAAACCCGACTCGTACTTGTATTTATAAGTAGTGCCCTGAAGTGGTTCAATTGAATATCAAGTAGCTTCAGAGTAAAATGCATTTCTCTAGTAGTAAAATGACCTTACAAAATGTGAAAACACTTCATTTCATTAGAAACAGCATTGAGATACTGACACCCTAAACCATAAAAAAAAAACTCTTTCAGTGAAGAAAAACTAAACAGCAGTTGCTAGTCATGTTGCCAGTGTTCAACAACTTGAGAATAAGGAGGCGACATGATTCTTCAAAAATTTTATATAGCCAAAACATTTTCTTCTCTAAAATGAAAAAACTGCATATTTCAGCATTTTCTGCAATGAACCTAAACTGCAGCATCACCATATGCACAAGTTAATGAGAACATATATTTTAATGACAGCAATTATCATGATAAAATGTATTTATGTATGCATTCAAAGATAACTGTACTTTTTTAGTCGAGTACTTTTCTCATTCTTTCAACTAAACAATCTTCAAGTAAATCGGGTTTTTTTCCCCTCTTTTAGTTGTTTCAGTCATTGGACAATCGCCATGCTGGGGCACTAACTTTGAAAGGTTTTAGTTGAACAAATCGACCCCAGTACTTATTTTTAAAGTCTGGTATTTATTCTATTGATCCTTTTGCTGAATTGCATAGTTAGAGGGACATAAACAAGACAACATCGCTTGTCAAGCAGTGGAAGGACAGACAGAAAGACACACACTATATATATATATATATATATATATGGTAGTAAGAGTGGTGTACAGATATAAAGATATTGAAAAAATAAAAAGGTGGTCACCA
>JAOPUL010002961.1:35547495-35559089 GCA_027564515.1 Octopus rubescens
ACACACACACACACACACACACACACACACACACACACACACACACACACACACACACACACACACACACAAGTGAGTGATAAAAACAGTAGAATGACAAATGACAATGATGAACAAATCAGTGGCCAAAAGATTGTGGGACGAGAAATGCCAATTCAACAATGGTTTGGATAAAGTATATATAAAACAAACAAAAAAACCAAAGCATACAATATGGTACATATTGGGATGTATGAGATTCTTTAGTTTAGTCAATAACATAACAAATTTCATCAGAAGTAGTATGTATACCCCTATTTAAGCCCTTTGGTCCCTATGGAGTATAGACCATCAACAACTTTTCTCCACTGTTCTCGACTCTGGGCTGTCTTTTCTGCTTCTCTCCAGTTGGTACCCTGCTTTTTCAGCTCTACCCCCAGCTATATTTAGGGCACCCTCTCTTCCATCTCTTTTATGAGCTTATGTTTCCCTGAAGGAAGGGCTTCCTCTCCCTGGTCTTCAATTGTTGTCAATGCTTCTGTAACTTTTTCTTCTTTCTCTCTCTAAGTAGGGATTTTGGCCCTATACAAACCCATTTTTACCTCTGGGAAGAGATATTGCATATTAGTCTGGACTCCATCCTTTGATCTATCCGGCATGGAGGGTGGGGTCCTTACCAGGAGCTTGCATTCCGGTGGCATAGCCTTATGGTCATTAAGGCTCACAAGCCACCAGACTGCAACAAAGACTGGACCTTGAGGGAGAGTATGCATACAAGGAACACCGAATTGACAATTTCAGAAGAGTTACTTAGAGAAATTCAGATAAGAAGAGGGATCTTCCAAGGTGGTAGTATGTTGCCATTACTGTTTGTAGGAAGAATATAAGAGGGTCAGAATAGAGGAAAAACAGGCATGCTGGCAATGAAAAATGATGCATGGATAATTTGTAATAGACATTTGTAGTGGTGTGGATAAGCTAGGAACATGGAAATAGACACAAAAATTAGACCTAAGAAATGGAAATGAAGTGTTAATTTATGCAACACAAGAACAAACAATATTAACTGTCACATCTTTACGCTCTGAGTTCAAATGCCGCCGGGGTCGACTCTGCCTTTCGTCCTTCCGGGGTCGATAAAGTGAGTACCAGTTATGAACTGGGGTCGATAACATCGACTACTCCCCTTCCCCCAAAATTTCAGGCCTTCATGCCTAGTATAGAAAGGATTATAAAGTATACAGACTTGTAGAATGTAGAGCACATTATGTGAGAGAACTGGACATAAATGACCAAAAACATCTATTCCTGAATTATGTTGGGCGTATTAGAGTTGAAAGTCAGCTTGGAATGATTACAAGGCTGAAACATTTAAGTAGAAAGCAACAACAATGCAATTCACGATCCTTCATTATATACTTGCTGTTGCTCTGGTATGGATTTTCATCCTAGAGTAGATCTGTTTAGCCATCCAACTAAGCCAAAGTGGTCACTCAATAAGAGAAATGGGTTACAGAAACTCCTTTATATCTGTTGGGTAACTTCAAAGTAGCTGTTATGTTCCTTGTTCAGAGGCACAACATTGGTGTTACAATAGGATTTGAACAATTGACTATGAGATCACTCAGTATCTTCACCTCAAAGTCATTGTATATCTGTGCATACGTGTGCACACACATATGCAGATTGACAGCAACATGGTGCATGCATGGCTGTGTGGTTAAAAAATTCATTTCACAATCACATGATTCTGGGTTCCGTCTCACTGTAAACCACAATCTATCTGTACAGATACTGTCTTCTATCATAGCCTCAGGTTAACCAGAGTGAAATTGAACTGTGGAAGCCCATCGTGTGTGTGTGTACTTTGGTGTGAGTAACAAAACAATTGGTACATTGAACGAAAATAGGCATAGCTGTGTGGTAAGAAGTTTGCTTCCCAACCTCATGGTTCTGGGTTCAGTCCCACTGTGTGGCATCTTGGGCAAGTGTCTTCTATTATACCTTCAGTCCGACCAAAGCCTAGGGGAATGTAAACCGGTTGTCAAGTGGTGATGGTGGACAAACACACACACACACAGACATGACGGGCTTCCTCACAGTTTCCATCTGCCAAATCCACTCATAAGGCTTTGGTCGGCCCAGGGTTATAGTAGAAGACACGTGCTCAAATTGTCCTGCGGTGGGACTGAAGCCAGAACCATATGCTTGGGAAGCAAACTTCTTACCATACAGCCATACCTGCACCTAAGTAACAAAAAAATCAGCTTCGGAGATCATTTCACAAATAACAAAATTTCAATTAACTTTTTTTCTTTTTTCTTTTTTTTTTTTGGGAGGTATATATAAAATTGATTCTTTGAAAAATCATCTTTATCCCTTTGGTATTTTTTTTCTTTTCATTCATTCTTACAAGAGTAAGATGATTCATTGGTAGGAATCTGTATCTTTCTGACCTTATAATTTATCTAATAATAAGCTGAATTAGCTTTATGATTTCCTTTTGGTTAACATTTTGCCTTTTCAGATCAAAAGGTACCTCGACTACACATAGCAAACACTAATCATCTCTACATTCTGGTAACTCGAAGAGAGAAGAAAAAAGAGAGAGAGAGAGGGCTTTGCTAAGTATAAAAAAAAATAATAAATAGATTAGATGGATCTATTGCAAGATAAACTAATCAGAGAGAATTCAAGAAATGCAAGGATATTCATTTTTGGGGGGACTTTAATGGAGTTTCCCAGAGATTAGAAAATGCAGTTGTATAGGAAACATGCAAAAACTATTAACAGCAGGGAGTGGTAATCAATGCTGGTAGGCAAGCATATTGTATTGACATATATTGTCATGGCAGGAAGAACCTTCTGAAGTTTCTATCTATATTGTTAATGAAAGTCTCTTTCTAGCTTTCATGTGTATGAAAGCTTTGAGCTGCATGGTATTGAAATGGGAGCAATAAGAGCTGGGTACCTGTGAGGTATAGAGAGAGAGAGATAGGTAAAGTTAATATGATTAACTCTGGCTGGAAGGTGGCAAAATGCTGTCTATAATGGAGTGGGAAATAGAGTTAAAGAGAGAAAAAAGATTGTTCTATGGCAGTATGGATATCTGATGTGCTCAAATGAACAAACACATATATGATGAGCACTGGTGATAACAAGATGGATAGGCAAGTTTCATAGCATCAAATGTAGAAGCATTGTCTTGTTTTGTTTTTTTTTTAATCCTTTTCCATCAGGAATGCAAAGGAACTGGAAGGGAAGGGAAAAAGTTTTTTTTTTTTGTTTTTTTTAAACAAAAATCATCTGTTGAGTAATCCTGATATAAGCCATTTGTCACATGGGATTTATTTTGGGGGATTGTACACTTGCTTCCAATTCTCATTAAAAAAAAAAAATCAAAATCCTTGTGTGTGTGTGTGCATGCACGCGCAAGAGTGAAAGATGCTGGCTTTTGATAATTCAGTTGGTCTTTGAAATACTGTAGGAAAGTTCTTCTCGTGATGGGAGGTATAGTGGTTTTTTTTTTGGTTTTTTTTTCCATTTCTGAGTTTTTATATTTACTTCAAGATTTTATTTATTCATTTATTTATTTTTGTTTTTGGTCTGGTGTCGGTACCCCCATCCCCCTTAAAAATATCTAAATAATATTCGAAGAAAGTCTTCTCATTTATGGTAAATGTCAAATAATTAATTATGGTGCTGTTTGGAATTGGCTCTATATTTAAAAACAAAAATATATAGCCATTTGGGGTGGAGGTTTTTATTTTTGTTTTATTTCTTTTTATTCAACACCTATCTTGTTTCACTGTGGCTTTGAAATTTGTTCATGCACATATCAACAAACGAGTTTCAGAAAATGTTAATTTATTTAATCTTTCTTTCTCCCCACCCACTTCTACTGCACACTGACAACCATCTGCTATTCCTGCTTTCAATTATTTTAGCAACAGTTAAGTATTTAGTTGTTGGCAGGGTTACTATTGTGCAATATTTGCTGATATTAGTCATAGTCAAGAGTCTTAAGTAAACTCACGCTGTAGACACTTAAAAGAGCCACAGCAGGGCACTTTTTACTGGCCTAATTGTTTGACAGATATAGGGCACTCTTACAAAAAGGATTAATACTTTGAATAGAACAGGTATGTAAGTGCATAGGTCATATGAAGGACAGCGGCTGTTTGCTTCTTTTTATATATATATATATATATATATAATATTTTTTTTATTTTATTTTACTCTGTGTGATTATTTCAGGTAAGTGGTTTCATTAGTTTTTCCTCTATTTTCAAACTTAACCACAACATTCTCCTAAAACGTTATAATTATTTTCGCTTTTGGTTTTATAATTTTGTTACTATTTAGGCCTGGGGATATTTTAGTTTTCGTCTGAAAGCCTCATTCTTTTCAGCGTGTTCATGTCCATTTCTGTGGTTTATAAATGTGTGTGTGTGTGTGTGTGTGTGTGTGTGTGTGTGTGTGTGTGTGTGTGTGTGTTTAAAAATATATTTTGTTACTAATTTCATTTTTATATGGATTTGGGCTAGATAGGATAATTTCACCAAACCCCAAGGCTCTATTGATAATAGAATGAGTATTTTTATTCAGGCACTGCGCTTGAAGAGACAGACTCATAACCACTTAAGTTCCATTGACTGCTGAATGCAGACAAAACAACCAGTGAGTCTGTTCCCCTTGTAGAGATTTGACTAAAAGGAGAGGCAGTGCTGGGGAATTGGAGGGGAACCGCTGATATATTTGGACTGTTAATTTGATTAGTTGTATAATGTACTTAATAGCTAACTGCTTAGTGGAACACTTTCTTATAGAAGTATATCTGCTAAATATTAAAATTATCAACACTAAGCATTGCTTGGCTTCACTTCCAACTTTACATTTGTATTTAATTATTCTGTTTGATGTTCTGATTTTTTTATTATTTTTATTTTTATTTTCTTTTATTTTTCTTCTCTTTCATCCGATCTTCAAGATTTTCCTCTGACTCTGTCTGTCTGTCTGTTTCTCTCTTAAAATGTGTAAGTTGTATTTTGTAAGGAGAGTCTCAGTTGCAATCTGTTAGCTTTTGAAATTTGTGGCTGTATTAGCAATAGAGTTGTACATATCTTGAAATATAAGCTGATATACCAAACCTCAAGGCTAAGGCCAATATGAATTGCGTAAAGAACTGAGCTTAAGAAACGAGATGTTTTTCTCTTTAAAGAATTTTTTTTTAATGACATAAATATTTATTTACCCCTGTCCATGTTTCTTTCAAGGAATATTTTTTTAATTAGATGAATGGTGCAAACAACATTGACTGACATAGAGAAGGATGGTGAAACATTGAATAACAACAAATGAATAATAACATCTGAGTTCAATGTTAAATCGAAGAAAGATGTTTAAGTAAAAAATATGGTTCATCACAATGATAGTGATCATGGTGATTGAAATGTTGTGTAAATAGGATAGAAAAGATGTGGATCTGCTTGATTGACTATGTAAAGCTTAATTTATTTATTTTCTGTGGCGACGCCCCACTGATATACAGCGGCTGTATGGGAAGCGGCATCCCACTATACTGTATGGGAAGCAAATGTCGAGGGTCCGATACTGGTAGCACGTTAAAGGCACCCAGCACACACTGTAAATGTAGTTGGCGGTAGGAAGAACATTGGGAAGTGTGTGGTGCGAGACAAAATATGATTCCCAATTGTCTCTTATGTTTGTACGGGAAGCTAGTTGTACGAGGCAAAATACGATTCTCAATTGTCTCTGGTTTGTTTTCGGGAAGCGAGTTGTACGAGGTTAAATATGATTGTCACACTCAAATGTCATACGGAAGTGGTTGTATGGGAGGTGACGCCCCACTACTATATGGCGGCTGTATGGGAAGCGAGCATTGAAATTCTGGTGCCGGTGGCACGTTAAAAGCACCAAGCGCACACTGTAAATGTGGCATCCAGCTGTAGAAACCAAGCCAAATCAGACTGGAACATGGGGTTTAGCCCCCGGCTAGCCAGCTCCAGTCAAACCGTCCAACCCATGCTTGCGTGGAAAACGGACGTTAAAGAATAATGATGATGATGATGATGATAGACACTTTGTTCTGCAGTAGTCTATTGATTTCTTAGAAAATACATTCATCATCAGCATTATCATCGTTGTTATCATTTAACGTCCCCTTTCTTTTCCATGCTGGCATGGGTTGGATGGTTTGACATGAACTGGCAATCCAGAGGACTGCACTGAGCCCCAATGTCTGCTTTGGTATCGTTTGTCTAGCTGGATGCCCTTCCTAATGCCAACCACTTCACAGAGTATGGTGGGTTCATTTTTCATGGCACCAGCACTGGTGAGGTCACCAAGTACCTGCAAAACATGACCCCCCCCCCTCCTTAACTCAGTAGGGAATAGTATTGAGGGATAAGGAAGAATGATAAAGGGACAGGAGCAAGTATCTTGCCTGAAGATGCAGATTCATGGCTACCCCATCTCTTCCTGCTTTCATCATCTCTTAAATTCCAGGCCTTGTTTTTATAAATAGTCTTTGACATTTTGAATATTTTCATTCTTGTATTATTACAAATATAAATAAAGAATATAAAGAGGGCATGTAAAAATCACTTAGTTTTGTTGTTAATGTATTTCACTATGTAGTTTAAATGTTGCAGATTCTCTTTGGTAGTTTTACTCACTATTTCTTATAAATCACCTAGTTTTAAATTCAAGTTCAGTTGTCTTGATATTTTTGTACAGTGATTTTGTTTCCTCCTCTCTCTGGGCAATCATTTATTCAAAAACCTAGGATTGCTTTTTTTTAGTAATTCGAGAATCTTTTTAACCTTTTTGAGATAGTTCAGTTTAAAGATAGATGTTTCTGAGCTTGAAGTTTCTTTCTTGATTTTTAATTTCAGTGCAGCACTTATAATATATGGAGTAGCCATTTTACCATATATGGAATTTACAGGCTATTAAGTTTTGAACATGAAACATCTTAGCTCACAAAATATAATAAATTAAAGAATTTACATCAAACAGAAAATCATAGCCACTTATTTTCTTCATATATATATATATGTGTGTGTGTTGTTTATTTACTCAAAATGCAAATTATTCTTTAGTGGTGATGCTTTACTTCCTTTATGCAACAATGCAATTTAAGATTGGCTTGTTGATCTTAACTAGTTATCTTTGAAGTCTTCTGCTACTTTGGTTCATGACTTTATTTTGTTTTCATACCAGATTCCAAGTTTATATACATAGCAGATAATGGATGCTATAAAGCCTGTAATTGATCTGGTCAATAGAATCTAAGCCACCTTTGTTCAGTCTATCATTGATTCTACTGAATTTGTTTTAGAGCATTGAACTTCTCACTGTATATTTTATTTTGTATAGTCTTATTTTCTCTTTTGACCCAGATCCATTTATTTGGAATATGTCTAAGTGTTTGCTGTATTTTCACAGTTTTAATGTATCGGAGGCAGTGAAAGTGATAGAAACTGCAGTGCTGGAACTGAAATGATTTACAGTATTTAGTTATATTCCTCTATATTCATAGTTCAAATCCTACAAAGGCTGATTGAACCTTTCATCCTTTTGGGTTTGAATGAAATAAATATCAAGCAGGCTCTGGGTTGATTCAGCTGGCTATATCTCCTTGCACCATCGTTTTTCAATATCCAAATAGTTGCTTCACAACAAGTTATTTATTTATTTTTATCTAATTATTTTGCATTTGTATCTATTCTGCAAATTTCTACTGAGTAAGTAAGCTATTGGCTAATTGATTTATTGTTAAGCTGAAATTAACTAGAGAATACATTTCTGTATATGTTGTTATTTAGTCATCCTGTGTTGAATGATGTTCCAGCCATGACCATCACATTTTATTCAATCATCATGTGTCTCGGACTACATTATTGAATGTTTCCTTTCCCCCTCTTTTAAGACATTCGGATGTATATTTGAGGGAGATTTGGCTGAAATTTCTAGCAGTTCAAATAATTGCATAGAAGCTCCCTAGAAATGTCTATCCTTCTGATAGGATAAAGGATAAAGATCCTTCCCGAGTCATATAGACACATAGGGCCACTTTCCATGACATTTTTCCCTGGATGGGACGCAAGGATCACTCATTTTTACCAGCTGAGTGGACTGGAGCAACATGAAACAAAGTGTTTTGCTCAAGAACACAACGCGTCGCCTGGTCCAGGAATCAAAACCACAACCATGACTCCAACACCCTAATCACTAAGCCATGCACCTCCATGTATCCTTCTGATAGTTTATAAATAAAAAGTTATTAAAAAACTGAGACTGAAACCTATGTGGTCTGACAATGTTTACTTTCTTCTATTCTACCAAGTAGTTTTGCAATGTCTATCCATGTACATGTAATGCTTCGTAATAAGTTTCACATAGTTTTCAATGACTACAAAATACCTACCATTCAAGTGATCTAATAAATTACTTTAAATGAGTTGTACATTTCTTATCTTTTAACTGAAGAATTGGCATTTTGGGTTCTGGTAAATATGTCCTAATTTATATTATTTGCCTTGAGTGGTAAACATTTAAAATTATTATATTCTTAACCATGGCAAAGGCTTTTTTTGTTTTCCAGATTTATAATTCATACCTCATCACTCTAGAATTCTATTTGTTTCCATTTCATATCCTCATCATCATTTAATGTTCATTTTCCATGCTGGCATGGGTTAGACGATTTGACAGGAACTGGTAACCCAGAGAGCTGCACCAGGTTCCAGTCATCTGTTTTGGCTTGGTTTCTATGGCTGGATGCCCTTCCTACTAACGCCAACCACTTTACAGAGTGTTTTGGGAGCCTTTTACATGTTACCGGCATGGGTGCCTTTTATGTGTCACCGGCACAGGTGCCTTTTACGTATCCCTGGCGTGGGTGCCTCTCATGTGTCGCTGACATGGGTGCCTTTCACATGTTGCTGGCATGGGTGACTTTCATGTGTCACTGGCAAGGGTGCCGCTCATATGTCACTGGCACGAGTGCCTTTCACGTGTCACCAGCACAGGTACCTCTCACATGTCACCGGCATGGGTGCCTTTTACGTTTCACCAGCACAGGTGCCTTTTACGTGTCACCGGCATGGGTGCCTTTTACGTGTCACCAGCACAGGTGCCTCTCACATGTCACCAACACAGGTGCCTTTTACGTGACACTGGCACAGGTGCATTTTACATGCCACCAACATGGGTGTCTCGAAAACGCATTCAGCTGGTTATATATAATTTACCTTCAATTTATCCACATTATAGTTTCCCCACATCAACTTATAATTGGATGCATCTGGTCTCTCCCAGCCACCCCCATTGATTTCTGCCACACATAAACTTTCATGAGTTTTCTTTGTTAGAAACCTATTTCCTCTGTAGTAAATCTTTTTCATCTGGTCAGCAATTTCTTTTTTCATGCAGTCAACTTAACCTTTTCACCCAGTAACCATAAATAAATAATGGGCTTTACCAGGTGTTTCCCCAGTTCTTTGTTTTGACTTTGGTGTAATGTTTTCTTTTTGAATCACATCGTTTCTTACACTCTCTTTATTTATTAAACCATGCAGTGATGGCAGGCATTACAGCTTCTGTTTTCTGACCAAATAACTTTTCCCAGACACAGTTGTTTTTTTCCTTCAGTATCACTCTGCTTCATCTATAAAAATATTTTGCTAATATTGAATTTTAGAAATACATCTCTTTCTTTTACATTTCCTCACTGAATGTATTTGCTTTTTGTTTATTATTTTCATTTGTCTTTATTTTGACTTTTTTTTTTCATTTGTCTACTAATCTCCCCCTCTCCCCCATTCACTATGGTGACCTAGTTCCCTTACCAAAATTCCTCTGATTTTATTTTTAGCAGAGTTTCCCTTTCTAGATGTTTATTGATACAGTGTTTATTTGGGCTTTTCATTCTCATTCCTGATTCTAAGTACTATTAAATTTCAACCTGTAGACATACTGGTTGCTATCAGATATCAAGAAGCATTTATAGTTAGACTTTGGGTGGAAGGGCATTGGAGTAGGAACTAATGCTAGGGAGTCAGCTTTGGCAATTTTTAGTTTGTAGCTTCTTGCTTCTTTTTTAAGCAGAAATCCAATTGTGGCTGATTTAGCATTGCATTTCTTACTGGGGCTGTACAATAAGTATCTGAGATATTCTCGTGTTGATTTAAGCATTTATATTCTACTTTCCCTTAACCTTTATCGAAATACAGTCTTTGTTTCAAGTAATTTTGGAAATCATGAAGAATTTATTAAAATAGCTGTCATTAAGTAAGCAGGTGTTTGAAACATAAATTAACATGAAAATTTTCATAGGCATTTCTAATTTAGATCACTTTAAAGTAGGAAGTTTGTATCACTGAAACAGAGGTGGTTTCAGGCAGGTTGATATCAAAAGGGTTTACAGGTGCAGGTGTGGCTATGTGGTAAGAAGTTTGCTTCCCAACTACATGGTTCCAGGTTCAGTCCTACTGCATGGAGCCTTGAGCAAGTGTCTTCTACTATAGCTCTAGGCCAACCAAAACCATGTGAGTGGATTTGATAGAAGAAATCTGAAAGAAGTCCCTCATGTGTGTGTGTGTGTGTGTATCTATGTATGCATGTCTTTGTGTTTCTCCCCTACCACCGCTTGACAACTGGTGTTGGTTTGTCTACATCCCTGTAACTTAGCAGTTCTGACAAAAGAATGTGATAGAATAAGTACCAGGCTTTGAAAAAAAATAAGTACTGGATGGATTTGTTCAACTTAATCCTTCAAGGTGGTGCCCCAGCATGACTGCATTATAATGATTGAAACAAATAAAGAATTTAAAAAATATACCTTTGTGTCTTAACTGTTTAGCATTCAGATTTCTCTGTCAAATGTAATGCTTATTTATTCATATTGGTATGAATTAGTCATGCCTTATCTTGTAGCTTTGAGATTTCAATGACGTGATTGTTTATTTTTAGAATAATATTGTAGGGTAGGTTTGTGAGGCCAAATCTGGCCAGTTTGAAGATAAAACAGGTAGATTATTTTGGCCGGATATGGCCGATTTAAATACTAAAGGGTTAATATAATATAAAATGGTTGGAAATCTATTCTGCTAAGGATCTATTAAAAGTTTCTGAAGTGTTTTTCTGTTTGCTTTTGTGTGTTACCATAAT
This sequence comes from Octopus rubescens, assembly GCA_027564515.1. Classification (NCBI taxonomy): domain Eukaryota; kingdom Metazoa; phylum Mollusca; class Cephalopoda; order Octopoda; family Octopodidae; genus Octopus; species Octopus rubescens. Next base: position 35,558,671 of record JAOPUL010002961.1, read on the forward strand.
CATCTCACTCGTTAACTTAGAATTCTAAGTATTTTTTATCCAGTGTTGTTGTTGGCTTAATTTACTCAATTCACCAACTCCTAGCATGAATGAATGCTTTTTATAATAATTTTTGTTTATTCTTTGTAACTGTTTTCTAAATTCTTTCTTTAAATACAAATATTATTATTCAAATATAAAAAATCTTAAAATAACAATGATGCCTGAAATTTGACACAAGGCAACCAATTTTTAGGTGAGGGATGAATGTAGCTGAGTTGAATTAACTTCAGTGTTTATTGATGTGGAGGGAGGACAGACAAAGGGGAATAAATATTGCAAGATATTTTGTCGGTAATTAGGCTCTGTTGTTACTGTGGAAATAAGGAAATGTCTTATCTTTTTTTTTTTTTTTTTTTTTTGGTTTTTTAATTCATTTG
>JAOPUL010002961.1:35568482-35585786 GCA_027564515.1 Octopus rubescens
TATATGTACCCTTACTCTAATAATTATATAATTTATATATATATATATGTATATATATATGTATATATATGTATATATATGTACTTACTCTAATAATTATATAATTATATATATATTCTCCCTTGGACGGAACGTCGGCCCGTTGCAGGAATACTCATTTTTGCCAACTGGAGCAACATGAAATGAAGTGTTTTGTTCAAGAATACAATGCATCACCCAGTCCAGGAATTGAAACCATAATCTTACAATCATAAGTCCAACACCCTGACCACTAAGCAGCATGCCTCCACAGGCCTGCACCTTGATGATAGTTCTAGCTCTTTAATAGTTTCTGTTATGGGAGAGAGAATGAAAAAAAACCCTCAAAAATTAGCAAAGCATTTCTTTATCTGACTTCCTAACCTAAATATGAGTTACTAAGTCTAGAAGACTATACCCACCCTGAACTTTAACAGCCATTATCTCATGGCTTGCTTTGGCTAACAAGGGACTTGAAAGACACCTTGATACTGGTTTCAAATTTTGGCACAGGGCCAGCAGTTTTTTTTGGGACGGGCTAAGGCAATTAAATCGACCTCAGTGTTCAACTGGTACTTATTTTATCGACCCCCCCCCCAAAGGATGAACGGCAGAATTTGAACTCACAATGTAAAGACGGAAGAAATACCACTAAATATTTTACCTGGCGTGTTAATGGTTCTTCCAGCTTAATGCCTTAAGACACCTTGACATTAACTTTGTCATTCTTTACATTCTGTGCACATTTGCAGTAGTACAGTCTACGCAGGAGATTAGTGCTGTACCAACCCTTGCTATTGATTTATATATATATATATTACTTACAGAGCTATCTTGACAGCATTATAGGCACTTCTCTCCCTCCGGCAAATCAATGCATTGAGGTCTTTACGTGCACAACTACAACATACATAGATTAGCATAGGCCTCTAAACCTGTGGGGACCTGAGCAATCCCACTGATTACATATGAAAAACAGGACAGTTTTCTGCTGTTGCCATTTTATTACCTTTCATTATATTTTTATAGCTGTAGTTATTTACATCAGCCTGGATCTACCTAGTCTTGTTTTTTTTTTTTGTTTTGTGGAATCTACTGTCAAATTCTGCCATCTTGTAATATGAGAAATCATTAAATGTGTTCTAGGTTAACATGTAATACCCGGTCAACAAGGTTTCTAATTACTGCACTGTTTATATATTATATGCATGGTGTGCTACACAATTGGATGGAAAAGCCAATAGCTCAGTAAATTTAAATGGGGAACAGTTGAGGAAAAAATGCCCTAATCTGTTTATGGTCTCTCTCTACTTGAAACTTTTCCACGGTTAATCTAGGAATCTCTCATTTGATAAATTCAATTCATATGGAGTCCATGGGAAAGACAAGGACTGGCAGGTAGTTAATTTTCTTTCTTATTATGTCAACATATTATTGGTTAATTTATAATTATCTAGATCATATCAGTTGGTTATTCTTATCTAGCACTTAATTTAATATTTGGATTCTGTAACTTAAAGTGGTAAAAATTTGTATAATGATCAAGCAACAATTGGCAAGGTGCTGAGACCTACCTGATCTGTCAACTTGGAAAAATTGATGTAAAGTAATGATGAGTATAAAGTTTTAAGATTTAACAACAGTAACAGTAAATGAATAAACATTTAAAAAAAAATCATGAAGCGTGAATTGCGTGATGGTGCCATGTAAAAAGCACTAGCGCCGAGAGTCCGGTGCCGGTGGCATGTTAAAGCACATACACTGTAAAGGGGTTGGCATTAGGCAGGGCATCCAGCTATAGAAAACCAAGCCAAATCAGACTGGAACCTGGTACAGCCTTCCAGCTTGCCAACTCCAGTCAAACCTTCCAACCCATGCCAGCATGGAAAACTGACACTAAATGATGATGATGATGACGTACGTGCCAGTGACACGTTAAAAACACCCATGCTGGTAACATGTTAATGAAACACCCATGCCGGTGACATGTTAATAAAACACCCATGCTGGTAACACATTAAATAAAACACTCGTGCCGGTGACACGGTAAAAACACCCATGGAAAACAGACGCTAAATAAGGATGATAATTATGATTTAGAAAGCTTCACGTGAGACACTAATATTATAAATTTATATTTATTTCTAAAATTCAGTAAACAACTTCGTTTTGTTTTGATGCTTATTTTCCTCTGCTGGCACAGTAACACTACTGACATGCTATTCCACTTACACAAAGCACTGGAATTAGAGAGGACTGCCCTAATTGTATTATAAGCTTGGTATCATTTTGTGTGCTGGCATAAACAAACACCTGGGCCTTTAACTACAAAATGAAATGTCATGGCCAGGTGTTCTAATCACTTTAATATGACTCATTAAAAGTTGAAAGTAATAAGTTTGTAGGATATAAGTTATGTGAGTGTTTGTACGCTCATTTTTTTATGACTGCACTAATGTTGACCTGTTTAGAATGACTACCTGAGATTAAGGATTTCACACTCTATGAAGCTTTACAACAGGCATGGGTCGACAGAATAGTATAAGAATAATGAGAAAAACCACACACCCACACACAACATAAAGAATTAGTAAATTATAAGAGAAATGCTAATGTTCATTATACAATTTCTTTTCAAGCACTATGTACTCTATCTATTGCTTTGAACAACTGTTACTAGCTGAACTGAATAAATCCTCATTATTAAATTGTATGGCAACCAATCTACCAAGACCATAACCCTTAAAGCTTATTAATATTTCTGTTGCCTTTATCTTTCTAATTTAAAAAAAATGTTTCTATCAATATTTAAATTCAGAGCACGCCGGACAAAATGCTTTGCGGAATTTTGTCTCTTTATGTTTCTGCCATGGTTGACTTTACCTTTCATCCTTTCAGGGCCAATAAAATAAGTACCAGTTGAGTACTGGAGGTCGATATAATCGACTTAACCCCTCCCCCGAAATTGCTGGCCTTGTGCCAAAATTTGAAATCATCATGATTATTATTTTTATTGCCGTCAGCTTGGCGAGCCACACTTGACCTAACTGTGTATTTTATAAACAAAATCACCGATAGCTTTCTGGAATTAGTATCATTGTAGACAAGTTAATTGCTGTCGACTGGTGAGTTTCTTTTCGTGTTTTGTCCCTCAGTCTTGGGGGACATGCCGATTTAAATTTGTTTCCATTGCTAAATTTCTTTCGTTTCCTCTCCATCATGGAGAAAATCTGCCAGGATGCAGTGATGCTTGTATGTGAGAGAGGAGGAGAGAGTGAGGAGCGTTATAAGATTGCATTGAGAGAGGGTGCTAGCATGACGTGCTATGTCGCCCCCATCTGACAAAAGAGATGAGAAGTCCGTTTTAACAAGATGAGTTTGAAATTGTTGATAAACCTAATCTTTTCAAGAAAAAAACTCTTGAAAACTCTTTCAGTCAACAACTCCAGTAACAACACTAACACTATTTTTCAATGAGAACAGATGAGAAAAAGTGTAGAAACAAATAACACCAATGATAAACAAAATGTAAACAATCCCAAACCTTTTGACAGACTATCAACACATCGAAGACTGTTCGATGCAAAAAGAAACTACGATGACGAAAGAACTGACCAACAAGTGAGTACAATGGCTTTGAAAAACACCAGACTCTTTTTCGCTAGTGCCATCAAGTCTTCTCTTCAAAGAATAAAATTCTCTCAAGAGGACATTAAAAATGCCAGACAGTTAGTTGAATGAGATGGACTGTCAAATTCGACACTACAGAGGCCACTATCCAAAATGTTTCATCGCACAGCAACGTACCATACAATTGGATTGAATTCGGGGAGGGTGGAAAGAGCCAAATTCTAAAGGCGTTGGATTCTGTTTGGAACCTAAAAGAATACATACAAAGGGGAAGGGGTTATGGGATGGTGGAAGTAAGATTTCAAACAGAGGATGAAGCAAAAACTCACCTGAAACACTACCTCAAACAACATCACAAACACAACCCATCCCACATACACAACACCAACAGCAGCAAATAAAGACAGTACCATTACAAACTACGTGGCAATATACAAAAAACGCAGATCTCATGAATTACATAAAAACACACCTAAACATAACACAAACAGATTTCATAATACCCACAATCCCTGTACCTAGACACATACAAATCATTCGAACAACACAAGACATATACATACTTAAAAACCAAATTCCCACAGGAAATTGGGGATTTTCGAGGGAACATCATCAAGTGAGTACTTGGTGATCTGTTGGTGGAAACACTCCAATCCAACCGGAGGGATGGACAAACTGCCCCTCCACACAAAACCAAGTAAGTTTTTTCTTTTTCACTCTTATTCTTGTTCCAATAATGTGGCCATGCTCAGAATAGGCAGCATGAATGCACGTGACCTGGGGTCGCCTTGGAAGCAGGGTCACCTCAACAACCTCAGGTCACTGAATGTTAATGTGGTGGCCATTAGTGAGACCAGAATCTCCAAGCCATGAGATTGCAGACCCATTTTCGGAGATTATGAGGTGTATGCATCTCCAAGTCGTCTGAGAGCAGAAGGTGGAGTCGCCATGTTGTTTTGGAAGAATCTGGATCTTGCGATACAGACCATCTTCCTGGATCTGGAAGGCAAGTTGGTGGTACTGGATATGACCAGCAGCGAAGAACAGGCTTTCATGCTACTTGCCGTCTATGCTCCAACAGGATGACCAGATTTCTTCAGGCATCTGGGAATGTCTCACTCTATAGTGTTAGTGGGAGATTGGAATGCACGGTGGCACTGTGGATTTAGCAGACAAGGGAGGAGGGTGGAAAAACCTCGCAAACTTACTCAGACAATGCCTGGCAGGTATCGACTGGATTTCCCTGATGTGCCAGTGTGAACCTGGTCAAACCTCATTGGCTCATCTAGATACAGTATTCTGTAGAGAAGCAGATAAGGATAGCATAGGTTGTCCAAAATTTAAAGCAGCTGGCTACACAGACCACAAATTTATAATCTGCACTGTCAGCTTAGATAGGCTCCATAGTTACTGGAAGCTGAACACGTCCTTGGTGGCGAGCAAAGCTTTCAGAGACCGGATTAGTGAATTAGCTAAGCAGGCGTTGGTGGGGGCAATTGTCAACAATAAATGGTGCTCTTGCCCTGACAAGGGCGATTAGAATAGAATTGATAAGGACTAACAGTAGAAAAAATATAGAGTAGAAGCAGAGCTAGTCAGGAAGTTAGATGAGGCATTTATAAAAGGCATCGTGACCGTGCTCACAGTGAGATTGACACTTGACCAATTTATCAAAGCAAAGCACGAAGGCTGCGTTGTCAGAGCAAAGGCACGTGTTCTTTGATATGACGGGATGAAAGCTGTTCAATGGGCCTGAGTGGCAGAGGCATGGTGTGGCAATAGATCCACAAGCCGATCTTTACCAGACCACAACGGGTAAATGTTAATCGATCCCAAACAGATGTGTGCAGCTTTTAAACAGTACTTCACTCAACTGTTCGGGAGTAGCGGTGAGCCAGATCACAGGATGGGCTTCACTTCCTACCTTGATGGACTGCTGTGGCTCTCGGTGACAGAGGCGGAATGTCGCGAAAGGCTGATAACAGCTCCTGAAATATGGGAATCGATGACTAGCTGCACGAGGGGTAAATCGTCTGGTTTGGGTGGTCTGCCCTACGAGCTTTAAGCTTACATGCCAGACTTGTTTGGTGATTTCTTGGCAAATGTTTACTGCCATTGGCAACAGAATGGGAGAATTCCCAGTTTTGTGAGACGAGGAGCAGTGGCATTGTTGAGAAAACACCTGAACAAGAGGGACTGTATTGATAACTGTAGGCCTATAACTCTATAAAATGAACACTGAGATAATCGGCTCCACTCTCAGGGACTGAGGCGCTATCAAGAGTGAAGATTAACCAAGTAAAGTCAGTGGGCTTCTGACTCAGCACCTGGAGAAGCAATTCCATGTCATCCAACTGCGTCGTTGGGCGCTGGACGGATGGCCTGGTTAAACTGTTCATGGTCTAGTTTGGTCTGGGCCTCCAGATAGATAAAAACTGGGACACGTAACGAGCAGGGTGACTACTCTCACCCAGAAATGGGCTGAGAGCAAGCTATCCCTGAAAAGTCAGGCAGAGGTGGCTAACGTGTACATCGCATCCGTTATCTACTACCGCTTGACAGTTGTGCGTTGTCCTGGTCTCCATTTGATTACATTGGAGCATATATTCCTTCACTTCTTATGGAAGGGATGTGTTCTGATGGCCAGGCGGTCCATCCGCTGTTAACACCCGCTGTGTGGTGGACTGGGCATGCTATGGCTGATGATGTGCAAACATGTACTAAGGCTATGGCATCTCCAGCTTTTCCTTGACGGTGAACAGGTGTGTTTGCTGTTCACCAGACGTGTTTCCCCAGCTGGTCTCCTTAACAGATTTGCAGTCCTTGGTCAAACAGAGATTGAGAGAAGACATTTGGAAAGTGGATTGTCTTCAAGCGCTCACAACCCTCAGCCAGTCGGACACTGCGATAAGTGGAAAGTCCATTTTAGCATTATATATAGAGGGTTAATGGTGGGAAAATGCCACAATGTCCTTTGGGGGAGAACTTGGGCGCTAAAGACTATCAGCTGGCCACTCTCTTCCGATGAACTTTCAGCCCAGGACCAATGGATAACTTCCAGAAATCCCTGGCCTGGCAGTGCTACTGGGTTGCTTTGCCTGTTCGAGATAAACTCTACGGGCATGGAAGTGCCGTCAGCTGAGCATGCACTCATCCAATGCCCGAGCATTGCTGACCTGTGGGTTTATGTCGAACACCTGCTGTCGTGTGTAGGACAAATCTGGCTATCAACTGAATCCATCGTGAAGATCACCCCGACGCAACTTTTTAACCGGAAAGGGCAGGCAATCTTTATATGCTTGGTGCCCATGGCGAAAGAGGTTGTATGGTGGACGACATTGAAGGGGCTGAAGACACTTTTCTCTTTGGCCAGTCCCTCATCAAATTCTTCAATTTCACTTGAAGAGGAAAATAATGGTGGAACAATGGGGTGTTGCCTTCTAGCCATTTTGCTGAAAGGTTGGTAAGAATGGTGCGAGTGAACTGGCCTGCCCTGTGCATACGCTTGTAATCGAAGATGAGAAACTAAGGAAAGGCACCTGCCCCAGAAGTCAGGGCACCCGTAGTTTTATGGGGTTTTTCCATGAGCAGCCCTCGGATGTCTCCTCCCTATTGAGGATTATACATTAAATTGTTGGGGTTTTTTTTTGGGGGGGGGGTATTTACGTTAAACCTGTTTAGATCAAAACCTTCATGACGCACATGTGTGTGCGCGCGCGCACACACACACACATTCAATGTTTTATCCTGTGCCATCCATAATGTTTTTCTTGATGTAAACCCTTTATGGTCAATAAAGAAATTATATTAATGTGGCGAGCTGGCAGAGGCATTCCCTTGCCAGGAGAAATCCTTAGTGGCAATTCTTATGATTTTACGTTCTGAGTTCAAATGCCACCGGGGTCGACTTTGCCTTTCATCCTTCCGGGGTTGATAAAGTGAGTACCAGTTACAAACTGGAGTTGATGTAATCGACTACTCCCCTCCCCCAAAATTTCGGGCCTTCGTGCTCAGTATAGAAAGGATATTAGACTTAACCTTTTATTTATTATGTTGTCAATTCTTGGCTGTTTAGTCTCAAGTTTTAAGTAACTTCAATTTTATAAAATAGAAAAAAAACACTTTTTTAAAATTCATTATCTGTTTAAAAATTTTATTTTTTATTTATTTTTTTCCAAATTGTATTTTTTATATAATTTGAAGAAGAAAACAAAATTTATGTCTTGAGATTTCTGTCTGCTAAAATAAAAAGCGAAAAATGTTTTTTTTGAATTTGTTGTCATCTTTCAAAATGAGAATAAATTTCCTTTGTGTAGTTTAGTTTTTCATGCTTGGACTTAAATTTAGCTTTACAGCCATCATGAAATCTTACCAATGGTCTGTTTGTGTAGCTAAATCACAATAAATATAATGAAATGTATTTTGTATGGGTTGTCACATGAAACAGTTTTTCAGCAGATGTGAGAGAACTGCAAGGTTAGCATAATGGACATTTTTTGACTGAAGTTGGAAATTTTTTTTAAAATCACTTGGGGGGAAATGTATCAATATGTCGGACATGATTTAATATTTCTTTCAATGTATTCCAATTTTTAAAAATAGTTTAGTAGAATGTTTTCATATTTTCTTCTTTTCTTATATGTATCAATATTATTATTTATTTTTTTGTTTTGTTTTGTAATCTTTATTTTCTGTAAACAAAAATAAACAGCAAAGTGAAAATAGTGCATTTTGCTGAAGCCCCATTTAACTTGATAATATGCAACACGACATTTACAAAGCAAGAGCTGATTAATCAAATAAGGTTAAAGAATTGTCTTCCTCGGTTATGTGATATGATGCACTTAAGTGGAAGAGATGAAAAGAACATAGCCACAGTGTTTTATTTGAAGAAGCAGCAAACACGATTAATGTGAATATATGACTTTCTTGGACAGTTTTAATACTATCTTGTAGAAACTTCAGATTAGGCTCCAGGGTAGACAATCAGCAACAAAGTTTATATATAAAGTATTGAAACCAAGAATTATTTGGGAAAGAAGAGAAGTAGTAGCAAAGAAATTATAAAATATTTGGTGTATATGTTTGTATTTATGTGTGTGTGTGTGTGTGTGTGTGTTATATTATTGTATCATCACCATCATCATCATTGTTTTGATGTCCACTTTTCCATGCTTGCATGGGTCAGACGAAATTTTTTGAGGCAGATTTTTGTACAGCTGGGTGCTCTTCCTGTTGCCAACCCTCACCTGTTTCTAAGAAAGATATTCTCCCTAATCCTTCAAATACTGATATCACAATGGCCGGGCATGTTTTTAATGGAACAGTGCAAACGAACGGCATTGCTTGACTCAGACACAGACTCTTGCACATGTGCGCAGACACACACACATACACATATGAAATGGGCTTCTTTCAGTTTCAATCTACCAAATCCCTTCTTAAGGCTTTAATCAGTCCATGGCTATAATACAAGACACTTGCCTCAAGGGCAGCACAGCAGGACTGAACCCAAAACCACATAGTCACAAGGTGAACTTCTTAACCACATAGTGGCATATAATTTCTTATAATAAATTGCATAGGTTATGTATTAAGCAATGTAAAAACTGCAAAATTTTATCTTGGTTACTGAGAAATATAGGAAGTTTTTCTTGATCCTAGAAAGAAAATATATTTCAAGCTAATATCACTACTTTTCAAAATGATAATTGCCAAAATTGTCCCCGTAACTTAGTGGTTCGGCAAAAGAGATCGATAGAATAAGTACCAGGCTTGAAAAATTAAGTACTGGGGTTGGTTCATTCGACTAAAAATTCAAGGTGGTACCCCAGCATGGCTGCAGTCTGACTAAAACAAGTAAAAGATAAAACCTATTATTGGTTTAGTGAAATATTATTAAAACTAGGTCGTTACCCGTCACTATGCTGCCAGTAAAAATATTTGTTAATCATGCATATACCTTCATAAATGGTTTACATAATGTTTAGGTTGACTTTCTTGGTAAAGATTAATAACTGTTTGAATACTGTTGAACAAGAGCATTTATTTAAAATGCTTTTTTTCATATTCTACAAAATAAGTATATTCATTGAACAATATCTCACCTTATATGCTCTGGTTGGCCGTGCATAACAATAATACGGATTTTAATAACTTATTTGTCATGATACATCCAGTGAAGATGTCTCATGACAATCTCCATATACTTTTTTCTATGTTTTTATTTGGACCAGTGATAAGCAGCAGGTTCAGTAAGTAGCACCCTGGATATAAATGCTATGGGATATTGAGTCAAATAGTTTTATGTTCTAAGATGAAATCTTTCAAGAATGAACAAAATAAGTACCAGTAATATACTGTGAATATATATATTTGACTGCACTCCTCCTCTATAAAGTTTTGGCCTTATACCAATGTAAGAAATTAGTGTAATAGTTAAATCTAATGGGAGGGTCATAAACTGCTCTATCAACCTAGCCCTTTCATTCTTATCTCACTGTGATCATAGTAAATCTCTAAACTGCCAGTGTTTATATATATATATATATATATATATATATTCTGCTTATCAAACCCAAGGAATTTTATCTGTTTATTTGCATCAGTTTGTGTATATGTATTTATATATATATATATATATAATTTGTAGGGACACTGTATTTCATTATGCACCCATAATATACTACCGAGTATATTAAAGGCTTTATAAGTCAATACTGTGTCCTACTGTGTTAGCAGTGCTATTAAATCACTTGTTTAGGTTATCTCTACAGATTTTCTATAGAAATCATAGCCAGCACTGATTTGTTACAACGTTTCGTACCCGAATACATCTAATGTAAATAATGCGATCAAAGATGAAAAATAGGTAATGGGTGTATATGCATATTTCTGTTCTTGCTCCTTCTTCAACACCAGATTCAACCCATTATACACACACACACATATATATATATATATATATATATATATACATACACACACACACACTCACACACACACACTCACACACACACACACACACACCATTATTTCATCAATTATAATTATCACATCCAATACCATTTACATTTGATATTCTACAACATTTCAGTTGTTTAATTCTCTCCTATCTACATTTCCAAATCTAGTTAAACGTTAATTTCACATTACAAGAGTGAGTACAGTTTCATGCCAGACATCATAGAAACCTTTTTTCCATTGACTGCCTTTAATTTACTAGCTTTAATTTCATACTGCCTATACTAACTGAGACATTATGAAGTTATTATTTGCTTTGAGATACTTCTCTTTGTGTTTTATAAAATATTTTGTTTTATTTATTTAATTTTGCTTGTCTGTTTGTTTAATTTGTGTACAGATAATAGAATCACAGCTCATTTAGAGTTCAGTATCTTAACCTTCAAGATCCTGTCATTCATCTTCTTTGTTAACTTATATAATTTTCCAATAACTTTTAGCTAAAAGTAATTCAAAACCACTTTGTACTAGTTTATCCCTTAGCAATAAATAGTCTGTGAGTAGAAAGGAGAAAGATGATGGCTTGAGAGAATAACTGCTATCAATTCGTTCAAAGTAGTAAACACTGTGCTAAACACCAACATTAACAACACAAAAAATACTGTCAGAACTTGAAAGGATTAAAATGGCTTGTGATTAAAAAGAAACAACAAAACAGTGGGATGGGAGCAAGAGTTTAGTGATGCAAATAATCTGGCATGTGTAATACAATCTTAAAGAAAGCAGTAATTGTTGGCAGGTATTCACAATAACATGGTTTTATGAATAACCTTTTATCGAAAAGGGCTTATCAATTGTCATAGAGAAAAAAAAATCCGAAGTCGTATTCTTTTGAAATCAGTTAAGTTTTAACAGCCATGTTTCAACTAGTTGGGCTGAAACAGAATTGCAATCATCTTGTTATGCACACATATTCCAGACAACCAACACAAGCTGTGAAAAACGAATGAAATAGTACTGCCAGAAGATTTACTGGTTGTTAATTAACATGTGAAACTGATAGCAATTTTTACTATTTTAGCATATTACATAATATTGGTCTACTAACAAAAGAGAGCAAGTGCTGTTTTAAAAATACAACTACTACTATTGTACATAACTTTCATTCACCCATCTGTACAACTTATAAGTAGCAGAAAATTGATTTGTGACTACAAGAGGATGAGTTCAGTCCCTAGTAAAGCTACTTTTTCTGTCCTGAATACTGGTACATTATATTGCATATTCTAGTATTTCTAAATGAAAAATAGACTCGTAGGTTTTATTATAATAGTTTAATCAGAAGGTGTAAGCAAACATCCATGACCTTTGTATGAATCCCCCACTTCCAGAAGTGAAGGAAAGAGAGGAAAAAAATCACATGAATTGCTGCAGTAGAATGAATTCTGCCAAATGTATCTGAAGGAGCATAAAAGTGATGTTAAAACCAGCAACATTAATTAGGTCACCAATCATTTTCCTAGCCCTGCAGTTATTCAACTCGTTCCATCTACATCATTGAGTAGTTTCTTTTTCTAAAATTACCCATTTGCAAAATTACATGTTCTAACAATTAGTATGCAAAAATATGCAAATTCTCAAAACTATACCACTGATAGGAGTATAGAAAAATTCAAATATTAAAATGATACAAACATGATGGCCAACAAGTGAGATATTAATAGAAGTAGTGATCTCTTCAAACCTCAACACATTTAAATTAGAGGTATCCTTATTTATCAGTATGATCAAATAACTATTTTACCGGTTGTGAATATTCTACAGAATGATCCAACAGGAGTTTGCTTTGTGTGTGTGTATGTAACAAAGATTTTGAATCAGTGTTTTCAGATAAAAAGTACGTTAGTACAATGCAGTATCATGATGGCCAAGTGAATAAGGTATTGGCCGTAGTCATACTCTGCTGATTTCTTATTGCTATGTAATAGCTTTATATTGGTGTTTAACCCCCCGGATAAACTTTGATCAATCAAGTTTATGTTCTAGAAGACTGTTGATAGCATAAAGGAATAGGGATAGGCATGGCTAGGGCATGAGCGTGGTTTTGTGGTAAGATGGTTGCTTCTCAACCACATGGTTCTGTGTTTAGTCCTACTGTGTGGCATTTTGGACAAATGTCTTCTGTGTGTGGATTTGGGAGACAGAAACTGAAAGAATTCTGTCATATATATATATATATGCACACATGTGTTTGTGCCTCCTTGTCTTGACATCACACAGTAGTCATAAATGATTGTCACAAGCAATGTCATTCATTTCTAATATTCTGCCAGAACATGTTTGGTCATGGCAAAATATTACCTTGTTTGGAAACTGGTAAGGGTTGATAACAGAAAGGGCATCCGGCTGTGGAAAATCTGCCTCAATAAACTCCATCCAACCCATGCAGTCATGGAAAGGGAGACGTTAAAATGATGATGATGTATTTATATATATATATTCACACAGGCATAGATGTATTGTTAAGAAATCATTTAACAATTGTGTAGTTTTGGGTTTAAGATTGCTCTGTAGTCTTAGGTAGACCAATAACTTGTGGATGAAATTAGGTAGATAGAAGTTATATGGAAGCCTTTTTGAGGTGTGTGTGTGTGTGTGTGTGTGTGTGTGTGTGTGAACATGAGATGAGAACTATACATTTGAACAAAAACACCTTGCAGACTTAATGATTGGTTAAATTAACTCATTTTACGTCAATGTCTACTGAGCATTTTATATCTGACAGGTACCAGATAGCATACTGGGGGGTTAATATAATTGATGAGAAATCTCAAAGGTGGTGGGGACTACAGCATTGCCACAATTCAGTGATTGAAACCAGTGAAAGAAATCATATCCACACAATTTAAAAGAACTGTGTGCATATAATTCTTTTGCACCAACAAGATTTGAATGGCTCTATTTTTTTTTTTTTTTTTTTGACATCTTTGAAAAATGTCTCTTCTACTGCTACTTTAAACATTTAAAGGAGCTTACAATACTTTGGTTATTTCAACTCATTGTGTCTCTGTGTGTATTTAATGTTAAAATTCAAGACAAAATTCTTACTACAAGTCATTGCTCACTGTCTTTTAATATGATTATACTGAAAATAATGTGATATATGCTATGTCTGAATACAGTTTCTCTTCATAGATCTGATATCATAAGCAGCTTGTCTGTTGTTCTACATGAAGAATAATTGTATATTCATATTTACCTACATTTATTTCAGTGTCACTTACTTTGTGTGTGTTAGTAAGTGACAATATATATACATATATATATATATATATATTATTTAGCTAATAGGATTGATACTTTATCAATACATTTACTAATGAAACCTTCACTGATCACCACCACTATTTGTTGATTCCTGAATATATTTCCTTTACTTTAAAACAAAAGTACTTACATTTATTTCCAATGCAAAATCTCCTCAAGTATTTTCCATTGACTCAAAACCTTTGTTAAACTTTTCCTGAGAAAGAATTGCCATATGAAACATGGAATTCAAACTGTATTTTCATTGTCTGCCATTTCTTTCTTTCTTTCGTTCTTTTGTTTTTGCTGCTGCTCCTATTAGAACGTATTTATGTGCTTTCATAATAGTATTTTCTCTGCTCAACCAAATTCCCTAACTACCATGCACAAATCTGTTGTTATTGATTTATTATGAAATTATTCTAATGAACTTTATATAACCTACAAATAATATTCTTTGATACTGCTTCACTAATGGTTTTATGTTGCATGTACAACTGTATTGAATTCAACATAATTTCATTTGGAAAAACACTGTAAATGTTTTACTTTCAATAACATAGATTTATTATTTTTATTTTCTATCTCATACTGGCCACAGCTGAAGGAAGCAAAAATCACATGGAAATATGTTAATGGCTTTTTATTTCTCCATTCTTTTTGTGGAATGAGTGAGGTGGGTGAGAGAGAATGGTCCTGGTGGGTTAATTTCAGTATGGTATCTGGGTTTTTTTTTTTATATTTGGCAAATAATTTCAATGTTACGTAAATGTAATTATTTATTTAGAAATATTTATTAACAATATTAAATTATATTAAACCTAGAGAGGGAATATGAGTTGAATTGCATATCATTAACTACTGGCTTTGTCAGGGCAGTGGATTGGCAGAAGCGTTAGCATGTTGGACAGTATGACTTGTGGTATTTGTTTTAGCTCTTTACATTCTGAGTTCAAACACCACTGAAGTCAACTTGCCTTTTATCCTTCTGGCATCAGTAAAATAAAGTACCAGTTAAATAATAGGGATGAAAATTGATTGTTCCCTTCCACCAAATTTCTGGTCTTGTTTCTATATTATCAGTTGAATGTTTATTTATTCTGTTTATTTATTTTTGCTACTATGATTTGCTTAGGTTTTCATATTTTTGCTACTATGATTTGCTTAGGTTTTCAAAATCTCTCTCATTTCACCTGTACTTTGATCAACTTTAAACTCCAATTAGCAATGCTTCTCTAGTTGTAAAAAGGTTAGAATATTTGCCCAGTCATGTGTGTTTTAATTATCATATATTGATATTTTTAATACTTTCAATCTATTATATGTTTTAGTGCACATCAGACACATGTACACAGACATGTGACTAATTTATGCTAATATACACGTTCTTAACGGAACACAAAGCCTGAAGGCAGGCTGGGCTGGTACTTAATTTGGTTGGTCTAAATAATCCATCAAGATCTGTTAAAGCAAATCTATCTAATTGTGTGAAATTCATCTGAAATGTAAGGGTGAATCATTTAAAAGCTTCCTAAGGAAATAGATGAACTGAACTCACAGCTTAATTTGCTATAGAAATAAAATTTAAGTTAAGATTGTTTCAGTAGCTGGAGTAAAAAGATGGAGAGTGAGTAAAATATGTAGAAAATGAACTGAAGCTCTTTGAGATTTACTGAATTGAAAGTGCAAGTAGTAGTAATACAGGAAGTAAGGCAGCATTCCTGACAGAGTAACATAACAGTACATTTAAATAGTCAATTGCTTAAAATGCAGTGGTATAGAAGTCAGCTTCATAAAATATGAAAAGAAATAATGGATTTTTGAAAGCCAGAAATATTTCCTGTTACTTATATGGCTTAATCATCACCATACTAATATTACTAAGGATGACTTAACACAGATTTTTCAGGTCAGGTGTAGCTAGTCAGAGTTTAATCTTTTCATGGCTGTATTTCACATGAAATATACATACTCTTTGTGTTTCAATTAATTTTGAAAATAAATCAAGAATTTCTATGATTCTTCTCTTTATATTTTTTATTAACTATTTCATTCAATGGTATATTAAGTTGATATCATGAAGGCGCATGGCTTAGTGGTTTGGGATATTCAGTTCACAATTGTATGGTCATGAGTTTGATTCCTGGCAGTATGTTGTGTCCTTGAGCAAGGCACTTTATTTCACGTTGCTCCAGTCCCAATCAGCTGGCAAAAATGAGTTGTGCCTGTAATTCAAAGAGCCAGCCTTGTCACATTCTATGTCACACTGAATCTCCCTGAGAAGTACATTAAGGGTACGCATGTCTGTGGAGTTATCAGCCACTTGCACATTAATTTCACGAGCAGGCTGTTCAGTTGATTGGATCAACTGTAACCCTTGTCATCGTAACCGACGGAGCGCCAGTAAGTTGATATCATGAACAACACTTACTTTATATAAATTATGAGGGAAGGTTTTATTTTGAATTTGAATATTTCAAAATAGGGGCCATTTATATCTCAAAAGAACAGGCAGTCTTCAGTGAGATGGTATCAAAAGGATTAAATAATCTCAAGTGAGCAAAGCATAACAATAAAGTGTTTATTTGTCTACAGATTAGATGTCAGATAGAAATGCTATATCTTATGAGTTCTCCCCATTACCAACAAAAAAAAAAGAAAAGTAAGAAAAAGTGACCTTATTGTTTGATTAAATGCCAAGAAAAATTGTAAAATAAGCAAATTTAATCCAAAGTAAATCTTATAGCAAATCTTAATTCATCTTCTGATACTTCTGTTAAATCTCTCTCTCTCTCTCTCTCTCTCTCTCTCTCTCTCTCATACTAGATTTAAAGACTTAATCATAGATTTTTAATTGTTTCTAATTTAGGCACAAGGCCAGCAATTTTGAGAGAGGGGGGCGGGGGTAAGTTGATGCATTCAACTCCAGAACTTGACTGATATTTTATTTTATCAACCCTGGAAAGATGAAAGGTAAAGTTGACCTTTCATGGGAGTTGAACTTGGAGTTGAAGCTAGAACAACTACCACAAGACATTTTGTCTGACATTCTAACGATTCTGCCACTTCATCACCCTATTAATAATGGTTTCAAATTTTTGGCACAAAGCCAGCAATTTCAGGGGAGGGAGGAGCGCATAAGTCGATTACATCGACCTCAGTGTTCAACTGGTACTTATTTTATTGACCTCGAAAGGATGAAAGGTAAAGTCGCCCTCGGCGGAATTTGAACTCAGAATGTAAAGAGGGACGGAATGCCACTAAGCATTTTGCCTGACATGCTAACGATTCTGCCAGCTTGCCACCCTATTCATCATCATCATCATCATCATCATCATCATCATCATCATTTAACGTCTCTTTTTCCATGCAGGCATGGGTTAGACG